>JAPQRP010000001.1:39562414-39582520 GCA_037367295.1 Apogon hyalosoma
AAATCCAAGCTGGACTGACTGTACATATCCTGACCAAGGAAAATCCAATTCTCCCTTTGTGCAGTAATCTACACCTGCCTTTTCTGCCTCCGTCCATAATAATATACATTATATAGACTAAAGGTCATCTAAAATTAACCTTCATTTGCAACATAGTATAGCAGACTATTACATGATCAAAAACAAACTAATTTTAGCAAAAAAATCCTCTCCGTTTTGAATGTCTGGGGTTGCCAGAAATTTGTGATGTTAAAATGGGGTCAGAGCCAAAAGAGGTTAGGAACCACTGCTTTAAGGCCTGACAAACACTGAATTTTATTTATTTATAAAGCACTTACTGGTCTTTTACCTTCAAACATCACTGCATTATTGTCTTTTAATATGGGCATCCATAAAACATGCTGCAATGATTTCATCCTGCTGCCTAGTGAAACCACTTTCACTGATCTTAGAGCATCTAGTTTTACAATAGAACAGCAACAGAAAAGGCTTAACGCTGCATCATTTGTATCTGTATGGGCGATTCACATTTTTTTATTTCACCTTATTTTACTAATGATTGTTTTTGTTTTAGCTCATTTAAATGATTTACATTTAAATTGGTTATAAAAGTTTTATTAAATACTTGTGTCATTTGTTTTGCCTTTATCACCACTGATTATCCATATATAGAGTAATAATGTTATAATTCTATTTGCTGTTCCCAGAATTAACTGCTTTTTTAAAAATCCTCATTATTTTCTTGTGTTCTCTCTGTAACATTGCAAATGAGCAAAGATTAAATAAAGGTTAGGAAATCAATAAAACTGTGTGGTGTGCAGTGACATCTGGATTACACAGTGGGGCTTTATAAAACCATTACTACATGTCCTTATACCTAGAGGTCATATGTCCTGATCAGGTTTTTCTCTAGAACAAGTTATGAGACATTTTTAATACTGCTGTAGTATCTCTGTGTTCATTTGTTGTTTATTTATCATTGAGTAGCATTTAGGAACTTAATAATTATCATAAAAAGCTCTTACCCCTGCCATAGATATTCATCATTTCCCAGGTCCTGCCATACACAGCCGGCCAGGCACAGATCAGTAGCGTTCAGATATGACAAGATGGTGATGCCTAACTCCGGCGGCAGCATCTCCAGATCTATGAAGCCATGCTGCTCCTTACCTGTGGTCCACACAAACAAAGATATACTGAGAATTACATAAATCTATGTTCATGCATAATCACACACTCCTCAATGTCCCAGTAGATGCCAGAGACTGCAGTGTTGAGCTCTGTGTACACATGGAAGTTTCTCCAAGATACAAACAGATGTTGTTTTGCAAAGGGTTCAGAAGGGCCAGGAAAGATTGAAAGGTACTGTAAATACACCACAGAGAGGAAATAAAGTCAAGTACTTTTAGTTGCTTAATCCTTTAGCCCCTATTGTGTCTGTGGTGAGTGTTCTGAATGTATGATTCATTTTAAATATTCATCAAAATTTAACCGTTTGCTCGATAGGAAAAAAATTCAAAACACACAGAGAATAGACCTTGTGCTTTCCATAGACATCTGAGCATGTTCAGTGCACCCCCCCCACCCACACACACACACACACACACACACACACACACACACACACACACAACACCACTTGTGTATTGATGTATATTCTGAGTGCCTTATTTAGTTAAAACCTGTAAAACTTAAATCCTCTCTTTGTCTTTTTCTGTTATTCCACCCCGTTTTGACCCTAGAACACACATTAAAGCAAAACAACTTTTATGACACTTTTACAGTTGCACATTTGCAAGCAGCCATGCATTGAAAATAATGTCCTAGGGGTTAAAGGGTTGATAATTGTATTTCCTGTCTCAAACAATGTCAAATGGGCAATACAGTGGTGTATTTTATTCATCTTCCATTCCAGTGTGATGTGTTATAAACATGCAAACGAACATGCAAACTACTGGCCCGTTCACACATTAACAAGTATTTTCTAAAACAGTTCTTTCTTTATGTTTTGGCCTTTCATCCACATGTAAATTAAGTTTTAGGTCACTGAACCCTGGCCTTTAGGAAAACCCTTTCCGGGATGAAGATGTTTAGAAAGTAGTTGCAGTGTTCCTGAGTGGGAAGGAAAAGCAAAGCTCTTGGCCAGTAACAGTGCGTGCTGTTCTCCAATTTGTCTGACAGCCTTTCAAGTATATTTTTGCTGGTTCATGTGGAAGGACATTCTTTTAAACTAGTACTTGTGTGGATCTGTAAAAGTTTTAGAGCAGCTTCTCATGCCACAATACCAGGGTCACATGATGGTGCTGTTTTTCTATCTGTATCATTTCAACCACACTAGTCCCGTTGAAGTCTTCAGCATGTTAGGAGATTGGCCTAACATTTACACTCAATAAACATACATGAGCATATGCATAATGATAAACAAAAGCATCCCAAAATGAGAAATAACAAAAAATACATTACATGTCCACATCAATCACCCCTTACATGGATTAGGGTTGTTAGAAAACTAAAGTGAACATGTTCTAAACTAAAGCACAAGGATTCTCTGATAAATTGAAGAGTAGCAAATAATAGCAACTGCCACTTAAAGCCCTGACACAACCCAGCTGCTCTGCCTTCAACTGGCACTTTTTTCTGTAAGGCAGTGTTTTTCAACCTTGCAGTCACGACCCCACGTGGGGTCACCTGGAATTCAAATGGGGTCACCTGAAATTTCTAATAATTGATAAAAAAATTAAAAACTACTAATAAAAATATTTTTTAATGATTCAATATATGTTTCATAATAATTAAAACACCACACGCTTTTCCTAATAAAAACCAAGTTCAAATAAAAGGCAGGTTATAACATCTCAGAGGGCATATCTTGATTGACCCAATCACATGACCGCGTGCGTTACAATGCTTTAGCCCACCCAGACACAGTCACAGTCAGAAAAACAAACCGAACAGAGAATGGAAAGATTTCTTCGCCCGCCTGGCCTCGCTAAGACATCTCCAAGAGAAAAACATCTCCGTTTTGAATGTCCAGGGTCGGCAGAAATTTGTGATGTTAAAATGGGGTCACGAGCCAAAAAAGGTTGGAAACCACTGCTGTAAGAACACAATCAAAATGACTTTTTTCTGTGTGAGCTTAAATATGATTCTGAATTTTCAGCTTTAACAAATACAACTTCAGGCTGACCATAAGCAGCAGGTTCAGTCCAATGTCAGTTCTTCAAGGAAAAGTGATAGTAGCAGAGGTGTAAAGAAAAGGTGTGCACAAGTGAATGGAAGCCATAGTACACTGTAGGCCAAAAACTATAGACAAACTGTGTGTGTAAACGTAGGCGTCCAGGAATACATCCAGACGACATGACAACTATTTTTACACAATGTTGAGTGCTGGTAGCAGGTGTGTTCATACCTCCTCTGCGAGTTCTCAGCAGATGGTAGATGTCAGGGCCATAACAGTGCTGAGGAGGTCTTCTCTGGCCTGCATCCCTCCCTACAAGCAAGAACAGGATGTTTTACTTCTCATTAATCAATTACTATTACATTTTACCTTTTCAGGGCATCATACCAGTGATTTAGCATATTTAAGCCAAATTACTCCAATCCTCCTCTCCCGAGGGATACTTTAATTTCAGATGTCCAGCTGGGAGTTGAACCAATGCAACTCCACTTCAGCCCAAAAACTTGCTGACAGGACACAAACTATAAACAATGTTGAATATTTTCATTCAATGTGGACTTTGCTCACTTGCAGCAGGCGTAATACAGAAGGAAACCTGAAAGCCCGAAACTTTTGGTTTATGTGTCAGTGAACAGCTTTTAGTTGTAAACAGCAACCTCTGTGTTTGAGTCTGGAGTCCAGTTCCAATAATAAATCCATCATAAGGTCACACTGAAGGCAGATTAAAAAAAAAAAAAAAGAGAATGGAGTGGGAGGAGCAGAGACCCAGGATGAGTCAGACTGATAGAGACTGAACACAGGAGTTTCATTAAATGTAAAGCTCAAACCACTACTGTGCATAACAGCTGCTAAATTAGTAATGATACAACCTATAAAACTACAATTGATTTCAGTTATTAATAACTAATTCATGTAACAGTCACTTGTTTCACATTCCTCCACTTTAGCTGAATAGTCCACACCATTTTTCAGAATCAAGTTCAAATGAATTGAAGCAGCAGTGTGTGATTTTATATTAACAGTTCATTAATATGTTCTTTGTGCTGTGATTTTTAGTAGAACACAATAGAATTCTAGATCAGACACTGTTAAGAATCAAAACATTACTCACAGAGAAAAGGCAAGAGTGCAGTTAGCACTTATAAAACACTGTTATGCCACTTTTACCAGCTTAAACCTGTCATAAATGTTAATCAGTGACATCTGACAAACAAGTCATCTGCAAATGTGTCATTTTCCTCTAATACTCAAGTATACTAGAAACATAAACAATTTTCTGCTTAAAAGGGAGTTATTTAAAGGTACATATCTAGACCCTGGAGAGACATAGGACTGACATTGCTCATATGTATGCTATTTTGGATTACCTTGCTCACTCCTTCCTCCTCCTCCTTGGTCAGTGAGGCGGTCGGCTAGCTCTTCCTGAAGCTGCTGCTGTTGTCTGGGAGGCAGCCTCCACAGTCCCTGACCCATCTACAGGCAACACAATAACACAGTATAACAGAATCAGTAAAATTATATAATAAAAAAAAAAATCACTCTGATGATCTACTATTATTGGCAACAATATAATGGCATAGTCATAGTTATTGTCTAAAAACAAGAAAAAAAAACTTGCTTATTGTGACATAAAATTATTTAGGCTTTTATTACAATGCACAGTACAAGATAAAAAAAAGAGAAATGTCCTGGAAAGGCTTATATTTTATATGCCAGTCTTTAAAAGTCTCCAGTGATACAACTATAAGATGCCTTTAGTGCTTATTCTATCCTAAAATGCACTCCAAAGTATTTCTAAGCTCACATGACTCCTCAGTAACCTGACAAACCATGTTGGTATCATCCAAAGCCACAACCACTTCAGCACATAATTCTGTTTATTCCCTGAAGAGTGTTTTCAGGGATAGAATTAAAACAGCTGAGGAGATTTCTACTTGACCTGACTAACAAACACTATTGAACAGTGTGGTTTTCCTTAAGTGCTGAAAAGCTTTGAATAAGGCATTTCGAGTATTCATCATTTGCTGTGTCATAAACCCATAGGTGTGGCTTCACTTGAAGGCGTGAATGCACAACCAGATAGACTCACAAATCTCTCCACCTCGTTAATAGTGCTCAACCACTAAATGAAGAAACCAGTGTGGACATGGCATGACATGGTAGGATTTAACTATTCAAAAACATAATATGAGAGGAAACATGTTAAAGTGAAACCAATTACTACCAATATTGTCCCCACATACAGTACTTTAAGGCAAAGGAATTACAATAACACTCAACCCAGTGACAAAAAAGCAAAGTCATCAATACAAAAAACAACACAACAACACTTAAAAGGTTACAAAACATCCAATTAAATACAGTAGGCTTTTTTATGTGTGAGAGTATTAGCAAACTACCTGTGCAATGCCTCTGGGATTTAGCCACACAAATATTAAAATGTGGGGTTTTTTTTCTACTTGTCAACTAAAATAAAATGTTATTTAACTTAATCTCTTGTTACTGTCTGTTTCTGGGACTTATTAACTGACCTATTAAGCGCAGAACACATCTAGTACGGCCTCTATTTAAACAATGGTCACAACTCTGATCGAAAACATCAAAGTTAGCTTCGCCTGTATTACGCCTTATGTAAATGACTAACAAAGCAAAACAGTAAGCCACTGTTGAGTCTGTATTTAGCCACTGCCCTGGCCTGTCCTTTCCCTTTCAGACTGTCTAACGTCAGCTGTGTTGCATAAACAAATCCATTACACTGTTGTAAACATCAACGCTGGAAGTTCGAGCAAGCACTGTAGTGTGACCTGAAAGCCCCGCCTTTTCTGAAATACTATTGGTTCAGTTTAGCTCGGGCGCATTCAAAGCGGCACACTATTGGTTAAACATTGCTATCGATCATCTACTGTTGTTACAAATCCCCGAGTTAGCCTACCCAGCTAGTTTTATGTTGAGGAAAAGAATGTCTACAAAAACAATATACGTTCTTTATTTCTGTAACACGCGTGTGTTCGTATTTGACAATAAGTAAATGAATAAATACCTCACGGCGCAGTAAGGGTTGTCTCTCTAGCTTACCTGAGTTTAATGATTCCTCTGACAACCCGACCTGCACACAAGGACAACTGGATATGCGGCTCCTTTTCTATAAAACCTATGCACCTGTCATTTCATTTAAATAAAACTACCAGAAGAAAAGAGCAATTGTTCCTTTGGTTCAAGACGGGTCTTCCATTCGGTTGTCTGCTACTAAGCTAACTAATGCAATTCTGTTTTCATTCTCCTCCTCCTCTTATCAACACCGTCCCTCCCCTTCTCCTCTCCCTTTCATCACACTGCGATACGTACCTTAAAAATTAACGCTACAGCAGCACACGAAACATATAATTAGTCTCTAAACATTTCTGACAGGTTATGACAAAAATATAAACTAATAAAAACGTAAAACAAAACAAAAATAAAGCCAGCACGTATTACGTGATGACGTCATTTCTTTAGACTTACGTATGCGGAAGTGGCATAACGGCCAATCACGCGCTGCTGCTGGAAGACCCGGCACAAACAAAACCACCAACGAAACCAGTAGCAACTAGCAAAAATCGACTAAGTACAGTTTTGTGGACACAAAGTGAGTTAGTGTTTATTGATATCCCAATGTGACATAACTTTGTAACTGCTGTGGCTGCAGTGTAGAATAGTTTTATTTTATCGTGGTTGTAATGTACGCTAGCTAACTGACGTTTTGGTGTGGCTATATTTCGGTTAGCATAAGAAAGATGAGAAGGAAGTCTATTTTAGCCTTTAATTAATACTATTACCAAGACGTACTTCTATCTGTTGTATTTTTCAGATAAAGATGCTCTCTACAGGAGATGTGCAAGGTGGTCTTCGGAAACTGGAAACTCTGCTTCGTGTGATAAAGTTTCCAGGGCATGTCGACTACACTGGGTAGGCCATTAACAGTGTAAATAGAAAAAACATACAGTGGTTATATGGTGGTTGATTATTCTGCATGACTGCCTTCTTAAAGACACAGACAGTGGATCACTGTTTTCACTGAATTCAAGATTTTTTTGCTTAATTCAAGCAAAAAAAAATCTGCCAATGGAAGAAGTGAAATTTATCGTGGTAAGATTTCTTGAAATAAGATTTTCAAGCTCTGTTGTCTAAAAATCAGTTCCTTTATCTCACTGAAAAGTTACTCTGTAGGTGATTATGCCCTGTTTTAAGTGTGATGAGATATTAGATACTAGAAATATGAAAAATACACTTGGTAAGATTTCAATTTTTTTCCAGTATATTTCTCTATTCATTTCTTTATTTAAGGATCCCATTAGTCTCTACCAAAGTAGAGACTATTCTTCCTGGAGTCCATTCCCAATATTAAAGTATTACAATTTATACATTTACAAAGCACATAGACAGAAAAAACATTGTTACATTAATTTAGCATTGTTTCATTACTGAATACAGATTTCTTAAGATTTGTTTTAAAATTAACATGATTACTTCTTAATGTAAAAATATTACAGTTTGTACATTTACAAAGTACATAGACAGAAAGACACATAGTTATATTAATTTAGCATTGTTTCATTGTTGTTTACTGATTTTGTACGTTTTTTTTAAAGATAACATGATTACTTATCAATCTAAAAAATATTACAATTTATACATTTACAAAGCACATAGTCAGAACCCCCCCCACAAAAACAAAAGAAAAACCCAAACATAATTACATTAATTTAGCATTATTTCATTAATGATTATAGATTTCTTAAGATTAAAATCATCATTAGTTATTAATGTAAAAAATAATCATTTCTGGAGGTAACATATTCCAATATGCGATGGCTCAGTATATAAACATCTTATAAACGTGTTGTTATATGTATTATATGTTATATGTTATAGTGTATATTCATCCCAGACTGATGAATCAGATCCTATTATAGGTCATTTCATTTTCAAATATCAACATATGCCACAATGTAGTACATTTTCTTTAAACTTGGTGAGTAAATACCCATAGTTTGTATAACACAGATATACCCATTTCCTAAATGGTTTACATAGTTTCACACACATTCATTCAGGAACACAAAGCACCATCTAAACAATAAAAGTACTGCAACAAAGAATGTGATTTGCAACTCTTTAGATAAATAATAGAGCATAATATGAAACAATAGATGTTTTTCTGTATCACATGTTTTTGTTATTGTTATACCACACAGCCACTAATTCCAGATAATCTCATTTACCAAAGTGATTTTGCAAGTCAGTTCTGCTCATTCTCACAGTTCCCGTTGCTCTCTCTCACCTGCAGCCTTTCAAAAGGAGATCCCTCGGCTTTTCTCCCAATAGTCAGCTACTCTTTCACCTCATTCTCTCCACTATTTTCTGAGCAACTAGTGGCAGCTGGACTGGAACTGACCGGCAAAACCGACCTCCGATTCACTGAAACAGTGTATAAGGTAAATAGCCTGACAAGCTCTATTTCCTATGACTTTCATTCTCTTTAGAGGAACTTTGGTAGTTTAATCACACCCATTAATGATTGCATCACATAATTTTAGTTTATTTGTCTATTTTATTATTTTTTTCAATTGTCTAATATGTATACTTGTGTGCATTCATAGATACTACGAGACATCTTCCAATATAAGCCCGTATTAACCAAGCAGCAATTCCTCCAGTGGGGATTCTCCCAAAGAAAAATCTCTGTCATCTGTGATATCATCAACTTGGTTCTGCAGAGACATAATCAACTGAAGAAGGTAAAACTGTTGTCAGATTAACCTCAGGATTCAACAGTTACTCATTACACACACCAATACACATGTGAAAATCAGTACTCATGATAAAGTAGTAAATTTAGCTTTGTCATTTTTTTCTTTTGTTGTTTTTTTCATTGTGGCTAATTTGAACTGATGTTATGTTCCTGTGTTGCAAAATCAGTAACCTACACCAGACCTGGACATTGTACGGTCAGTGGGCCACATGCGGCCTGATAGCTGACCCTGACTGGCCCGCATGAGGTCATTGGCAAATTAAAAGTCAATGCAAATGTATATCATTGTAATAGATGCAACCAATATAAAGACACTGCTTTGATTTTGAGGGATCTGCTAAATTAACTTTTTCTTTTTTTTTTTTCTTTCACATGTACTTTCTGTACTTAGTATAAGGTTTATGCACTGATTGGCTTGTTGGTCAGCTAATGCCAAAAAAAGAAAGATTGATTCAGAATGCAGAGTTTTTAACAAGACATGGACTCTAAGTATTTCTCCACTAAGTCAGAAGTAAAGAAAAAGAAAAGGAACTGAGATATACAAACAAAGGTGGAAGGATTTTTTTTTTTCATGTAAAGTTAATGTGGAGCTGGTTTTGCATATTTTCAAAAAACGTTTTTGTGAATATTTATGAAATAGTTGTATTCTGTCCTCCCATATTTTCATTTTATTGTTACATTTAGTGCTTTTATAGAGATATATACTGAGCAGAGCTGCAAGTGTATTGATCTGGCTGTTAATAACTGTCAAAGTTTCTCATATGGCCCCATAAGAAAATTAATTGCCCACCCCTGATCCAAACTATATACTGATGAGTTTGTTGATGTATTTATGCTCTGTGCTGTTGGTTAAACTATTAAGCATTACACAATTTCCAAAGAGTTAAACATTACTCCTGATACTAACAACAATCAGGTGTCTGATCAAAATATACATATGTCTGTGTGAGCAGCCTAAAGTCAGATGTCCTGTCGCACACAAGGATGGGAGATTAGAAACACATCCACCTCTGACTGATCCAGATAATGCAGTAAGTATGATGTGAAATACTTTTTTCTTTGACGTAGACAAACAAGTACTGTTGTGCTTAACGTCACTAACTGATCTAGAAACTGGACAGAAATTAAACTTATTTGCCAGAGGAACAGCTGTGTCTTAGCAAGTAGATTCAGTGATTAAGTCAGCATGGCCAAGACCTAAGGATCTTAAGTCAAAATACAATTGGGAGACAACAGGTCAATAATACATATGTGATTGGGTAGATTCATATTACTTTTCTTCACCTCTATTTTATTGTGCTTTTTGTGTTTCAGTTGCCTTGCAGGACCTATGTTGTTGTGAATCACATAGAGAACCCTTGCACTCTCCCCACAACAAACTCCTCCCATAATGAAACTCTCCCATCCCAACTTGACACCTATGCCTCCCATATGGACACACACTTCTCTGATTCTCCTGAACATGGAATCACAGACACAACAGAAGCAGAAGAGGACAAAGCTGATAATCCACATGTAAGAAGCACCTAAATACATAGACCATTGTGATTTAAGTTTATCTTTCAAAGCCAAATAATCTAAACTGTCTTCTACCTCTGCCACAGAGAATATATATGATCTAGAAAAAGTATTTAGATGTTTCATCATTCCTCTGTCTGTATCCATACAAGTAACTCTCTGTGTTTAGTGTCAAAATGTATGAAAATGTTGTCTTTGGCCCACAATAGCAGAGCATTTTCCAGCATGTGGACTGTTTAGAAATGTGAAAAGGCAGATTTGGTGACTCTTCTATTCATAATTCTAGGCAACAGCAGAACCATCTCATGAACACAATAATAACTTATTTAGTCCAGTAAGAAAAATAAAAAACAAAGAAATGTTATCTGACAATTGCCATAATTCTAAAGCAGAAAATACTAAACATTTACCTTTTGTCTTTCGAAACATTAGTGTTTCTGCCTGAGGTTAGGCTTTATGTATCACTTGTACCTGTTCCATCTGTCACAGTCTCCCTGCTGTGTACACACCACACATATGAGTCATCATATACTATAAACTGCTTTGCTTGTAGTATAAATGATGATCTTATACAGTATATCGTTGTCTTCCTGTTTCTGTAGTCTGTAGAGGTGGAAGAAAGGCTGTCAGCACTAGAAACCCAACTAGAGAGTGTTTTTTCTGGGCTAGACAGATTGAGCATCATGGAGAAGCGCCTGGAGGAGCTCGAAAGATGGAGGAACAAAGACAAGGTTGACTTTTTGTATCACATTTATTTATTTATTTATTTACTGTTTTAAACTGAAAAAAAAAATAGCTTGATGTAATATCTTGTCCAGTTGTAGTGCATCCTTTTTGCAATGATGTTGCTGTTTCTATTTAGGAGCATCTTTTCTTATGTGGTAGAAAATAAACAAACCACAGCTGACGTGATATGGATCACCAATAAAGATCACACCATTCTCCAAGAGAAAAAAAAAACTGTTGGTTATACTAGTGGCAGCCAGTAAGAAATCCATCACGAGGAAATGGTTAAAAGTAGAACCACCCACCACTGATGAATAGACTGGAATTGTCAATGAGATTTATGTTATGGAGAAGATATCTTTTTCCCTCAGAGTTGAAAAAGAAAAAATTTATAAGATCTGATCCAAATGAACTGAGTATATAAATATAAAACCAATCAGATCTGATTTAATTTAAAGGTACTTGTGCTTTGTGTGTACCTATCCTCTTTTTTATGTGATGTTTTGACTAGATGAGGTCATGCTCTCCCCTTTTCTGTTCTATTATGTAATTGCTTCAACTAGAAAATTAGTGGCCCATAAAAGGAAATCCTAGAAGGGCAGCATGGATATAATCACTCAAACTTTCTGCATCCATCCTTTTTTATTTTCTTGAATGACTAAGGCTGTAATTAATGTATGTGATGGACGTTTGCCTTTCCAAACCAAAAGATTATTACAAAAAAAAAATCACACCATTCATCAACTGCTATTGGTCATAGAAGATAGTGAAATCTTGCATAATTGTTATGTAAAGTAACAGTACCCAAAGTTGGGGATTTCAGGTCATTGGCCTGTACAAAATCAACCGTTTATGTAAAACCCATCATTGGTAAACTACCATTTTGATAATAATGTATTGCTTTCTTTTTCACCAGCAGATCGAAGAACAGGTCATCACCATATCCAGAAAGACATGGGAGAATCTGCAGAGTAGAGTCCTGTTGTTGGAAACTAAACTGGAGCTAAGCAGTACGGAAACTAAACTGGAGCTAAGCAGTACACAGGTATGATGATACTCACCACAAAATATTCTATTCCATTAAGTTAGGCCTAGTACAGTCTGATTGTCCCGGGCCTTCTTTTATCTCAATTTAGGGTCAGAAAACTATCACTAAGGAAGTTGAAGAAGAAGAGTTTCATAAGGTAAGATGTTCCGTCTCCTGCCACCGTCTAAATGTTTCACATCAGTTCAAGTCGTTGGACATGTCGAGTCTTTTAGAATTGTCTCGTTCTGTTGTAGTAGAGCCACAAAGTCCTAAAAACCCCCAGACTATCCCCTCAGCTTCTGGATGTGTCTGAGCTGCATTATGAGGGTGAGCTGAGGAGAACACAAAGGAAGCTCTTTTCAGCTGCCTCATATTTGTATCCTGACTCATTGGCCATAGCTCACAATGTTTAGCAGCAGTGTCAATGTGAATCCACTGGTAAATCAAGCTATTTGTCTTCTTCCTCAGACACTTCATATCTCTGTTATCTAATAGCTACAGTGTAGTTGAAATAACTGCAACACGTGTATTAAAAACTGTTGTGATGCACAGAGAAAACTGGTGTTTCTGTTTTTTAATCCTCATGCATTGTTGGTCTTTACCATATCATTAGCCTCATAGCATCATACACTAGTTAGCAAACATATTTGGACACACTGAATTTGATTGTTTCTTGTCTAACAGGGGTCTGGGATACAAAACAATAATGACAAATCTCATAATATAGTTTTATATTGGGATGAATGTCATAAATATTGATGTTTTTATCTCAAACCATCGTGAACAGGACATCTTACAGCTGTAGACATGTGTCCTAATATTTATGTCCATATAGTTTATAAACGTCAATATTTCCTTAAAGTTTAATGGGAGATTTTTCTTCCTCAGTGTCATGTGAAGACTGTAGATGCTTAGTTGTGGTAGAAAATTATTATTTAAAGTCAGAGCATGAAAAATATTTTAGAAATTTAGAGGTAGAACATTTGAAATCATAGTCACGGATAAAAAACAAAATCAATGTTGAGAAATTAAGTAAAAACCTCTCTGAGCAGGGGCGGATCTACAGGGGGGCAAGGTGGGGTAACCCCCCCCCCAGCTGCCCCCCTAACTTTATGTTCTAAGAACTCTACTAAAAAACAAAATGAAAAACAAAGTATTGAAATAAAAGATGACTTCCCAAAACATCATAATAATCTTCAGCCCCTGAGATAGGAACAGATCAGGAAGGAAGTGAAGAAGAGGAAGACGATGATGTCACTGTAAGGGATGAAAATGAGGAAGATTTGGTTTGTGAAAGAGGGACAGAAGCAGATGGAGAGATGGCAGGATGTCCGAGGATCCACCCTTATTTCAGCTGGACCACGGTATGGTTTTATTTTCTATATAGATGGCAGTGCAGCGACATAACATGTTACTCAGTAAAATAACATGTTTTCACTAAAAGCCTTGGTTCTAAGGTTAGACATGTAAAGCTTTACATGTATATTACTTTTTCAGGGATTATGATAAAATTAAAGATGAAGCAAATTTCTACTCTATTGCATAACAGTTCAATATATGGTTTAAGTGTTATTGACTCCATTTTAGAGCTTCACAGTATATCGTTTGAGCATGGTCATTGTGATGTACTTGTGCACAATAGTCACATCGCAGGTCCTGCAATGTAGGAGGAAAATGAACTCAACGTGTTCTCATCTAATTTCAAGGGTACCTGACATAAACTGCACACAGATCCACCAATCACAATCGTTCTTAATCAGTTTGGAGTGAGTCACTGGGAACAATATTGAAAAATGAGCAACAAACAATAGAGAATCACCGTAAATGAAGACTTGGTGCCAAAAAGAAAAGCAACGTCAGTTATCTGGAATAATGTCGGCTACAAGAAGTATGAAACTGAAACGTGTTCTGTGTCGACAGTATCTTCCGCCTTTTGCCACAAGATGAAACACAACAGTTTGACCATTTACGTCGGCACCACAGCTGTTATATTGTCCTGAGTATTTTTTCATATCGCAGGGTTTAAAAAACTTGCAATGTCAGTTTTTTCCAATATCATGCAGCCCTACTCCATTTTTACATATGGGATTCCACGTGCTGCACTGAGGACGTTCCCATGCCACCCTGCCAAGACCTCCTGACACCCCATGTAAAATTTTTCTAAATCTGCCACTGTCTCTGAGTCATTTTGGAAGCAAAGATAACAGTTTAAACCAAACTAACCAATGCAATGATATTTATCCCAATATAAAACTATTCTGACATTAGTCATTATTGTTTTGTATCCCAGACCCGTTAGAAAAGAAACACCTGAATTCAATGTGTCCACATACTTTTGTCCACATAGTGGACGACTTAAGTAATTAAGCTATGAGTCAAACAAAATATGATTTCTTACACACAATATACAAACAATACTCTACATATACAGTTCATGAGATAGATTTACCAAAACACATACAATACCATATTTGGAGAGATGGTGACAGCTCTGGTTGCTTTTAGTCTTAGGTTTTTTTGTTTGTTTTTTTTTTCGGAAAAGATAAATCTGTAATTGATTTTCAGTTGAAGAGTTCACAGCCATTTATGGAGCAGGCTCCGTCTACATTTAGATCTGATATTTTATCCATACCAGGATCCTTGTCACTCTTACCATCATGTCTTTGGATCTGAAGTTAATCTGTTCATGCTTTCAAAGACTAATTTGAGAAAACAAATAATTTATGAAGCTCACAAAACAGCAGATTGTATCAGTTCAGACTCTGAAAGTCCTGCCATTAAACAAACCTTTAACTCTCCTCTCCTCTTCAGTGTAACCCTCCATCACCATGTGTCCCCTCAACGTCCTCCTTTGCCTCCAGTTCAATGTCTGATGCTTCACAGGTGAGGTCAATTATGCTTTGACCTGTTTACCTGTATATTGTCATATGGAGCAGATTAGTGATGAGGACAGTTGTGTGAAAATGGTTGCGCTGGTTTAAACTTTGCGTTGATTGTTTTCTTAATGAGTTGCATTCTTAATTAATATTCAATGCATGCAGGTAAATGAGGAAATTTCATTGAAAATATAACGTGGTGCAATATTGTTTATTCCAGTGTGCAATGTTTGTTTTCTTGCTGTTGATAATTTAGTTCCCTCACTGCTGCTGCTGCTGCTGATTATTATTATTATTATTATTATTATTATTATTATTACCTACATACTTATATTGTGTATCATTGTTATGTCTACTATTACTGTTATCACTTTATTATAACTTTTATCCTGTGATTATTAAATTATACATTTATACAAATACATATTGTACATATAATATTAAAACATAATTAGCTATTTATTATCATTATTATTATTATTATTATTATTATTATTACTATTACTACTTTGCCGCTTGTTTCTTCTAATACTATCCAATGTGCAATTGCAATTTTTCACTACTGTTTTTTTATAGTTCTTTGCTATTTTGTTGTGGTATTTCTTGTGTGTATATTCAGTGTTTGTGCTGCTATTGGAACCTCAGTTTCCTGAGAGCTCTGCCCAAAGGATTAATAACATTCTATCTGTCTGTCTGTAAGGAAATTGTTTTGTAGTTAAGTTTTGTACAGTCAAAGAGGATAGTGAGTGTGTGTTTTTTCATTTTAGGCTGTAGATTCTCATGTGTTATTATTATTTTCTTCATGTCTGGTTTATATTTTTTAGCAATATCAGTATTTTATCAGTCTGTGTTATGTTTTTTTGTCCAGAGGGATCTGAAGGACAGGCTTGACAGGATCGCCAATATGTAAGTTGATGAGCTGGAGGTGCTTTTCATTCTCAGTATCATAATACTGGAAAGTCTCTGTGCGTGTGTGTATCTGCACAGTTCTAAGAAATTGAGACATTTTTGACCGGCCAGTTTGGGTCCTACAGTTACGGAATAGTTCCATCACCACATTAAATATCTTGCAAAGTTGATAGGACCAATATTTTGGGAAATATTAGTCATTTTGGAATACAATAGCCTTATAATCATGTTGCTCGGTTGACGGGAAGCGCAGTACCACGCTGCATGACGGGAAATGAAGTTACAAACAGGAACGACGTATTTACTAACTTCAGTCCCTAGATATCTGTATTAATAACATGCCAGTACTAATATATTCTTACAGAGCTTGTTTTTGTTGGTGTGTTTCAGGCTGAAGAGCACCTCCAGTCTGCTGAAGAACACCCAGACCACCACAGCAGCCGGCAGTTAAACTCAGATACACGACTCTCTGTTACGTTATCAGACACCTAACCCGCTGCCTTACCGGCCGAACTACATTGGTTACTAAAATGTAACCACAAACAGAGAAACTGCTGCAGATGCTTTTAACATATTCTGGGAAATACTGGCGGCATGAAAATCCATGTGCAATGATGAATGGCTGATTACAGTAAAGCTGATATTTTTAACAATTATCCTCCACAATCACAGATATTATTCTTAACAATGCCATTTAAAGTACTTGATGAATGTATTGTACGCCTCTGTTTTTATTTGTGCTAAACTGATTTGGATTACATCAGCATTTCCTAACTTCAGTTTTTCAAATTTCCTCAAAAATCAAGTGTAGAGTAGTTTGAATGTCAATCTTAACATGAGGTCCATTCTGCTGTTTCCAAATCAATAATGAACTTTAAATGTTTGTTTTGTTTCTGTTGCTTTAAGAAAAACCTCAGTTAATCAGAGAGGGGACGCTTAACTGCATAAATAATAAATATAAATAATAGGAATGTTTTTAGAAGAAATATGTCTGATGTCTTCTTTCATATTTTACTCTTGTGGTCTTCAGTCAGTCCTGTGTATTCAGTAGGTGGAATGTGTTAGTATGATTTATTTTCCAGGTGTTTCCTGTTGATGTTATGCTGTTTATTACTGTTTAATTTCTGAAAGTTGTATTTACATTTATGCACATTTTTTGTCTCAGAAAATTGAACTCTAGAGATAAATGTGTAACAGGAATCATCTGTCATTCCACACTATGAATGGATGTTTTTAGTGAGTTGAGAAAGATTTCTTTCTCAAGATGTAATTACTTTTTATTGTTAATAAATCCAGGTTTATTAAATGCATCATGTATGTATTTGTGTATTTTGTAAGTTCTAACATGTTTGGACCTTTATTCTACAGCAACATGCATGTGTAAACCTTAACTCAATCAAATGAAATTAAATAGCACTTAATCATAATAAAAGTTCTCTCATGACACTTTACACTTAGAGCTGGTCTAGACCAGACTCCTAATAAGCCAGCTGGTCATAATTTGAGAATCCGATCCATACACCTCACTATTTTTTATTCTGTAGGTTTTCAGTTCAAAACTAAAGAACAATCTAAGAACAGAATCCTAATCCGCCACATACCTGAGGTGGGTATTTATTTATTGCCAACTCATTCATTCGTTTTCTGAACCTGCTCTATCCTCATGGTGGTTGCTGGAGCCTATCCCAGCTACTTATGGGTATACCCTGGACGTGTCACCAGTTCATCACAAGGCTGATATATAGAGACAAACAACCAATCACTCTCACATTCACACCTATGGGCAATTTCGACTGGAATTGAACTCAGGACCTTCTTGCTGTGAGGCACGAGTGCACCACCATATCACCTTTATTATTCTTATTTATGTACAAAATAAATTTGTCATTACCTGTGTTAGTTATGCTATGGTGGCGGGTCCATCTGTGGGTAGGGTGGTCAGTGTCATCTGTCTGCACGTTTATTTGTGATTATTATCACATCGTAACTCACTGACAAATACTGTATAGGCTTTTTTGAGTTTAAACCCATAAAGACCCAAACATCCACTGGCGACCAAAAGCATCTATTGTTGTAAAATGAATAATACCTGTTGCTCCATTAATCCTATCAATACATGGCAAGGCAAGTTTATTTGTATAGCACTATTCATGCACAGGGTAACTCAAAGTGCTTTACAAAGGTGTAAAAAAAAATAACAGAATTAAAAAAAAAAAAAAAAAAGCCACACTGAAAACACATTAAAATCAAAAAAGGGAAAAAAGACATTAAAATCATCACAGATAAAATGTGATTTTAAAATGCATTCACAGAATAAAATCATACATTAAAATTAACATTTAAATTAAATACATATTATGTAAATGAAACACTGTTGTCTTCTACAACATTGATTCACCAGTAAAATTCATGGAGTTGGATCGATGACAGTGGACGGACACACTGGGTTTTACATTCAGTTACTGGTATTTTTTGCTGGAAAAGTAATTTTTTCTTCAGTTTTCTGTGTTTCTGATGTAATAACCCTCAACTTTAATCTGAGAATCTGAAAAAAAAAAAAACAAAAAAAAAAACACAAAATACAGAGGATAATATCATAAGAAATGATGATAAATAACTTAATAAAGGTCAATTTGAGAGAAAAATTCATTTAGGAACGACCACAAAAGTATCACTGGGTCTTTATGAGTAAAAGTTTATATAGATATAAATATTGAGAGTCTGAAATTACAAAATAGAATTCTAATTTTTGAAAATGTAATAATAATGAGAAGTTAAATAGAGTAAAATATTCTGAGGGGGCAATTTTTCATACATCACCAAAAAGTGTAAGTTAATTACAGTGGGTCACAATATAGTATATGCAAAAAGGAAACAGAAGTGGTAGAGTCTAGGACAGAAGGAGTCCGTTTATGGACACTATTTTCTTAAATGTCATGACTTTTTGCTACTCAAGTCTAAAAACATAAATAAATAAACACTTCAAAGTGCTATCTGTAATAGTAGTTGTTATTAGTTACTTTAAAATGACTATATAATAATTGCGTGCAAATTTTTTTTAGATGACATTATTTCAGTCATTCCATTTCCCACTCTCTTTTGTGGTCCCTATTCAGTCCTGTATGTTAAATATAATGTTCGACGTGGATATTTGAACATGATTTCATTTTGTTTTCTTCCTTGTTGATGCTGTGCTGTTGTGTTATTTTATCGCTACATGTTGTATTTCTATTCATGCATATTAGCACTCTGTACTTTACAGTGATTGTTTTTTCATATTTTAATTCTGTAGCATCCAAGAATAACTAATAATCTCCTCTTCGACATCTGTATCCATCCTCTCTACACTCCCGTTCAACAGGTTAGTCCTGTAAGTCTAAACGCAGAGACGTTTTACCCGCTGAATACCCTGAGAGCCTGAACACGGGGTTAGAAAGCCCGTTTAAAGCGCGGGAAAAGTCTTCCTGTTTTGGTGACGCAAGAGCTGACGTACGTCCTCGCGCGTGTGTTAGTATTCTGCCGAAAGTTAAGAAACTGGCCTAAAAAACACTAAAATTACGGTGTTTTTAAAGACATGGAGAAGGAAAACCAGCAGCCGAAGTCTTGTCAGCTAAACGGGTAACATATTATTAATATTATTTAGCTGAATTGTCGAACATGTTAAGCTAATCCTGTTAGTGCTGTGATGGAGCCTTATTTACTGCTCTGTTACCAAATGGTTTAGAAAGAATACAACCACACATGTTGTTGAAAGTGCTGCCTCTTTCCTGAAGTTGTGAAATAGCTAAACCTTAAAATTGTGCACAGATATTACACTTCAAAAGCAAATATCTGTACTTCTCTCAATATGAGTAACATTTGTACTGTAGCTGTGAGGGTGAAACTATTGAACATGTGTTTGTTGATTGTTTTCATGTTACTTCCTTTTGGTTCCACTTACAAAAATATATTTCCCAGAAGATTAAAAAAAAAAATCTATCTATCTATCTATCTATCTATCTATATATCTATCTATCTATCTATCTATCTATCTATCTATCTATCTAGCAAATTTGAAATTCTTATACTCACCAATCCAAAT
>JAPQRP010000001.1:39582620-39600151 GCA_037367295.1 Apogon hyalosoma
CATGTTTTAGATGCTTCCCTCTTCCAACACACCTGATTCAACCCCATGGCTCATCATCAAGCATCCCCAGCAGCCTGCTGATGAGCCATGTGGTTGAATCCGGTGTGTTGGAAGAGGGAAACATCTAAAACATGCAGGACAGCGGCCCTCGAAGACCGGAGTTTGACACCCCTGTTTTAAATGTATCCCTCCTCCAACACACTTGAGTCAAATGATCAGCTTATCATCAGCTCCGCAGAAGCCTGATAACGACCGTCAGGTGTGCTGGAAGAAGGAAACCTCTAAAATATACAGGATGGTAGATCTGGAGGACCAGGGCTGGTGACCCCTGCTTTAGAGAAAACACAAGTGCTCTGCTAACTCAAGGCACCAGCTTATCCAGTTTAAGATCATCCACAGACTTCATTATGCTCCGACAAAGTTACACAAACTCTCTCCATTATATGACAAATGCCTTAATGAAGAAGCCAGTCTTCTCCATAGTTACGCTCTGTGTCCTCAGTTAATTCCATTCTGGACTGACATATTTAAAACTTTATCAGATATTTTACAGATAGAGTTGAGCCTGATCCACCTGTGGTTGGACTCGGAGTCTCTGATCAGTTTTCTCAACTTTACAAATATCACCAACTGCTTTCTTATGTACTTCTCGTATAGCTTAAAGACTTGTTTTGATGTTTTGAGGAAAAAAAAAAAGCAGAAGTCCCTTCAGTTAAATTATGGTTGGAATAGTTAAACTCATCTGTAGAGAATTCAGTTCTCACTACACCAGTTCAATAAGATCTGACATTTCCGTTTACAATATACTGGTAACTCAACCTGAATAGTGTTACAGTTTGCATTGCCTTCCTTGCTGCGATAAGCTGTAAGTCCTGGGGGGGTGTGGGAGTAATGTGAGATGTAAAAGTGTGTGTTTTTGATGTTTGAATTTCCTCTTGTGTACTTTTGGTTTGTTTACTTTGTGTTTAGTTTTCAAAATGAGGACACACTGTAATAACAGATGTTTTTCTGATTAATTCCTCAATAAAAACAAGTCTGAATCATAATCTTAGTGTCCAAGGGCCCAGTGTACAGGGTCAATAGCATGTAGAAAAAGATATAAAAATAATAAAATAAAACTTTGTGAAGATGAATCCATTATGATGGGCCTGGTCTCACTTTATAAGAGGATTCATACAGTGAACATAGACTGTTTATTTAGATTCAAAGTTCGATCTTTCAGCCAATTTATTAAGCCAATTTAATTTATTTATGATACGATTAACATAAAAATCCTTCTTTCTAACACCACTGACCAACCCAAACCTTTACTTTATTAACCCATAAAGACCCAAACTACTACTGGCAACCAAAATCATCTACCAATATTCAATGTTTAATAACTTCTGATCCAATAATCCTATCAATACATGTAAATAATTGATGTAAAATACAGTTTGTCATCTTTTCATGGTCATCAGATTTGACCCATTTGGATGTTCAGAGGCTCCGAAGTTACCATGGAAACACCGTCATCTTCTACAACATTGATTCACCAGTAAAACCCATGGAGTTGGATCAATGACAGTGGATGGACACACTGGGTTTATGTTCAGTTAATGAGAGATTTGCTGAAAAAGTTACTTTTTCTTAATTTTTCTCTGTTTCTGATATTATGACAATTAACTTTAATTTTTAATTAAATGTTAATCGACTCATACAAATGCATTGAGTAGTCAGACCACTTTCATATTTTGGTGTGAGTAACGGGAAATATTGTTATGGGTTTATATGTAGCTTGGGGCTTACATATTATACATAGTTTAGTCTCTATTTGTTTATGTTTATTTCTGGCAGAATGGTTGTGCAGTGGTAATACAAGCAATATAACAGTGCTCTGACTAGTTATTCCTTATTTCTCTAATTTAATGTGATGAATAGCCGATGAAGTAAATATATTTGGTTATGAATCTGACACTGAAAGTAAGGACGGGGCAGGACTAGATAAGCCTTTGCTTCTTTCTGTCCCTTCACAAACTGTGTTTATGAGTTGATTCATATGTACACTTATGTTAAGTTTATTGCATTTCATTACTTTTTGTGTGATTAATGACCATTGATGGGTGTATATTTAATTGACTTCTTGATTTTATTGTTTTTTTTTAGTTCTTGTTTCTTTTTTAATTCAAAGTTTGAGACAAATGAACAAATAAATAAATCTGAGCTTTTATGAACATCTACATGATCAGTAAATTAAATGTAGGAAAATACCAGATTTTTACTGAAGAAATGCAAAATCCAGAGGATAATATTATAAGAAATGGTGATAAATCCCTTAAGAAACATTAAATAGACAGACAAATTCATTTGGGAACTGCCACAAAAGTAGTACTGGGTCTTTATGTTTTAAACTAGAGCAGGGGTATTAAATCCAGTCCTCGAGGGCCACTATCCTGCAGGTTTTAGATATTTCCCTCTTCCATCACACCTGGAAGCCATTACATCATTATCAGGCTAAAGCAGAGCTTGATGATGAGCTGATCCTTAATTGAACCAGGTGTGATGGAAGAGGGACATACAGGACATGCAGGATATCGGCCCTCGAGGACCAGATTCTATGGGTACAAACTTTTGAAGCTCACTCAGTCCAACACTTTCCACAATGCCTGTGTAATGTATAAGGTAATATTTAGACTAAATGACAGACTCTGTCATCTTGTTCCAATTTATGTACCTACTCACGTACGGGACACGAGAGGAAAACATCATATAAGAGGAAAGAAAGGGAAACTGAAATGCTCAAGTCTTAGTGTGACAGTTAAAGGTCCGCAGACTTGGAATGAGATTGAGAGCACCATTAAAGAGTCTGCATCCCAGTCCATATTTAAAAAGCAATTAAAACAAACACTGCTTGTGGGGCTCACTTGGGGAACCATACCCACATATTCTGGACATGTCCAGACCAGACCTTTCTGGGATGATATTTGCTGCTGTGAACACAGTTTACAACCAAACATTTTTTAAAGATTTAAAGTTTGCTATTTTAGGTGTAATCTCAGAAAGTTTAGAGGGAAATAACCAAAAATACCTCTTTCGAATTTTACTAACAGCAGCCATTAAATGCATCACTTTCAAGTGCTTGAAACCTGAACCTCCCACATATCAAAAGTGAGGGAAATCTATCAGATGGAGCAAATTACTTATGTATTTAGAATTCAGGGAGAGATATTTACAAAGAGATGGAATCCCATGATTAACCTTTTAATGCAATAAGCATTCAGTAGTGGTCATATACATGTATGTTTGTTTTTTTGTCGTTCATGTTTCATTTGTGATTAATTGTAATCAATATCTACTGCAGATATCAATTTTTTTCCTCCATATATGCCATATGGGAATGTTTGTTTGGATATGTTTATGTATGCAAAATATCTTGTTTATTTGTATGAGCAAAACTATCTAAAAATTAAGTAAAAAAAAAAACTGCTTTTGAAATATGTTTAATTTAAGTCTGTATCATTGTATTTTTTGCCTTATGTGTTGATACTGTCTAAATTCTATAGTCTGTATTTATGGAATTACCTTAGGTTGTTTAAGAGCAGGGGTGTCCAGTCCTGGTCCTCGAGGCCCGGTATCCTGCATGTTTTAGGTATTTCCCTCTTCCATCACACCTGGTTCAATTAATGATCAGCTCATCATCAGGCTCTGCTTTAGCCTGATAAAGATGTCATGGCTTCAAGGTGTGATGGAGGAGGGAAACATCTAAAACATGCAGGATACTGGCCCTCAGAACCGGAGTTTGACACCTGTGTTTTAGATGTTTCCCTCTTCCAGCACACCTGAAGGACATCATCAAGCCTCTGCTGAGCTTGATCATAGGCCTGTCATTTGACTCAGGTGTGTTGGAAGAAGGATACACCTAAAACATGCAGGACAGCAGCCCTCCAGGACCTTTTCAGTGCGAGGGTTAGGTTTCAGTTTAGGTAGAAATAGGGATTATCTTCATGATCAATTGTACTGTTTTTATTAATGTCTTGGGCCCCTTTTATGAGCTGTGGAGAGCTTCTGGGGTTACCCTTTTTACAAAAGCATATCTTGCTGTAAATTATGACATTATGAATACAAGTCGAACACGTATTTTAACTGATTTGTAAATAAATGTGAACTATTCTAATTATTCTTTCAATACCCTTGAGCTACAGTGTTTTTTTTGTTTTTTTTTTCCCTGTGTAAAGCTGCCTCACGGTCACTCTGGTGTTTATTCTGAAAACTGGTAACCGGATGTGCGCGTGTGGCGTCGGACTTGACGCACGGAGGCTGCGCTCAGGTACGGTAGCGCATCTCAGTCGGATAGAGGGAGAGAGACACACACAGGGGCGGATATTTATAGCCTAAAGCGAAGCTGCAGCACAGAGATAAGGCTTGGGACCAAGCCGCAGAGAGGGCTTACAGGGAGCACGACGGGAAAAACAGGACACGGCGAAATGAAGCAGTTCCTTTCGGTAGTTTTCTTCGGGGCCGCGGCGGTGGTTCTGGTGAGCGCAGCCGGTTCCGACGGTGAGATCTCCTTCGAGTACCACCGCTATGAGGAGCTGCGGAAGGCGCTGGTGTCGGTGTGGCTGCAGTGTCCGACCATCACCCGCATCTACACCATCGGGGAGAGCTTCGAGGGCCGCGAGCTGCTGGTGCTGGAGATGTCCGACAACCCCGGGACGCACGAGCCTGGTCAGTTTTACGCACGCACGTCCGTCCCTCATAATGCGGTGAATGTGCACCCCGTCCCGGTCTCTTTGTCCCCCCTCTTCCCATCGCCTCACGCTGTGATAACACAAACACATCACCCGCTCCTGTGCGCCGCAGCCCGGTGATGCTCTAATTTCCTCCGGTGGCCACGAATGACATGTCACTTCTGCTTCGAGTGGCACAGAATCCGTGGACCAGGAGCGCAGGTGTGCGGTGCTGTGCGTAAAGCGGGGAGCGCAGGGCCTTACTGCATCACTTCAGAGGAATCTACATGACAGATTGTACCACGCAAAGCCGCCATTTTGCTGGTTGATAAGAATCTCTTCTTGCTTATCCTGAATCGTGACTCTGAGGGAACATCTTAAAGTCTGCACGGCTCATTTGGCCGCGTTTTGAATTCCCATCATTTCTAAATGAAAAGCAGATGTAGCTGTAGTGTTGGCTCCAGAGCAAGCGTTTCACATTTAGGAGCTACAGAAGGAAGCCTTTGATTGAATATGAAGTGAGCAGTAAACCCTGAGAGGCTGTTTTCATTTCCATTGTGGGCCTGGGTTGTATTAGAGTAATACAATACTAGATTATTACCACGATTCCTGCTGTAAAGACTGGCCTGGTGTTAGGAAATGAAATACTACTTGGTTTGCACACCATCAGCCACAAGAACTGCAAATATGTGCAACCACCTTTGATGTTTTTAGATGAAGCTCATATTTTGTAACCCGATCAGGAAAAAGCTCCTCATTAAGTCTGTCTCCTTGTCATCCCCTTGACACTTTAATTTATGAACAGTTATTCATCTAATGGATTCCAAAAACAGAAAATGTAAATTGTATCTCAGAATGTAAGATTTCAATATTTGGTTCCAGCAACCGAAGCATTCAGACTTAGGGAAAGTGACTCTATTAATAATTTAGTCCTTCGCGTTTCAGGCTGAATCTTAATTAGAGGAAAGTACCTGTTTACTTTGATATATATTTTTTTTGGACTGAGTAACTTTTTAAGAAAAGTGTCAAATTATTTGATTCAAGGACATTACCTTGGACATTGGGGAAACACTTATCAGTATTTCACATCTTTATTTATTTATTTGTTTAACATTTTTAGAGAAACAACAAAATCATCAGATTAATCAACCACAGTCATCATTGGCTGCAGGACTATTCACTTAGAGCGAATTCACACCTGGTTGTTGTTTTTTCCCCTGTTTCTGGATTGACATGACTATGTTTAGACCACTAGCAATCTTCCTGATCTCTAAACATTATTGTGTGAATATATTTATAAATATATAAGGAGCAAAAAATTAGAGAAGTCATTTTTGTGCAGTCGTTCACCTACATGCATCATGAAGATGGCATGGCTTTAACTCCAGTAATGATGCGGGTCGTAGGTTTACTCTTATCTGACTCAAATTCAATCTCCAAAATTGAGATCTTCATGTTTTATCCCCGACTAAGATTTCATTTGAACATTGGGGTAAAATTTAGCTCTTTATATGAGGTTCTTCCAACTGTAAAATGTCATTTTATTACACACCCTGTTGAGCCGTTTCTGCCTCAGCACATGGTGGATGAATTTTGTGTTAGCATACAGGTCTTTTCATGAAACTGGGGTCATTTTGATACCTGGCACTTTGTCAGCTTTTTAGACCCAATAATGAAAGAGGAATTTAGACGTATTTCCCCCCAGGATGTACCTAATGATGACCTCTGATAAATGCAGAAAAATTATACTCTTGCTCTGAGCCATCCCAACATTAATGAATTTATTATAAAATACTGGGGCCAAAAATAGGACCAAAATTGGGACAGGAAAAGCTACCTAGGTGTCAGTGCATTAGATCTGGAACACATGGCTTGAAATGGTCTTATATAGACTATAAATAAAGACACTGTATTAAATTTGATGATCCTAGTTGTTTTTCTAATCCAGACATGCAGGTTTTTCATGAATTGGCAGTCTCATTCCAGGTTTCGTGTGTAACCCACATGTAACACCAGTGGGTGTTACATGTGGAACCTGCCCATTTAAACACACATATAAATCGCAAGTGATTTTGCAGCAGTGGCCATTTTTGTGAAACACTCTGCCTTGCATATTTACTTCAATTCCCAAAATGTACCAGTGACAGAATATAAAGATATCTGAAAAAATAGTAATGCGTAGTTTTCATGTCCTTTTTATTGTTACATGCAGATTTTTGTATGTGCGTGTCAAATCAAAATGTGTTATATCTGAAAAATAGTTTTTTTATCTCAATAAATATTTATTTTTAAAATAGACCTGAAGTACTTCCAGACTTGCTTCATAACATTAGTCTACATCTTGTTTGAATTTTCAGCCCCCATGTCCTGCTTTTAGGGACCAGTTTCATAGATGCACCCATATACATAGGTGAAAACCTTTCCACCATAAAGTGAGAAAAAAATCAGTGGACTATAATGGGCTTTCAAGCATGTTGTCCAATGCATGTTGTAAATATTTATGGGGAGGTATGCACTGCATCCACCCAAAATCTACGCCTTTATATGAATTTTTGATGAACTGAAACAAAAGGCAACACTGGAAATTTGGTGCTCTGCCCACAAGTATGTGTGTCAAGAAACGTATTCTATGTAGGCTACTGTTATTAGTGAGAGAAGTGCCACACTGAAACTTCAGTTAAAGGCTGTATTAATGGATTAGTCTGAGGTACACGTAACCTTTCAGAGGAACTCAGTGAATTCTGGGAACAAGATGAGTGATTCCCGTCCAAAGAGTGGACATTTTGCAGAAAGCTGGTCATTTTTTTCTGTGTAAATTAAAAGAGGCAGTCTGACTGTATAAACAGAGTATGTTCACAGTGTATTTTGTGGGGTTTGTACTGCAGTATGTGACTGATGTAGTGTTTCTATGTAAAGGGTGTATTTGTGTGGTCTTAGGTTTTTGTGTGTTTTGCTGCTCACATGGTCACAGAGTCTAATGACCGTATGTGCGTACTAAATAAGCCTGTAATAGTCTGGTGGGCGTGCGCAGGCATGAGTCACAGTAGCGATGTGGAGTCCTTATTACTACCAGATGAGTTTCCAAGCCGCCGCTACACACAGCTGAGCCTCCACCAACAGGGGCAGCACCTCAACCCCCTCCCCTCTTGTCTTCACTCCTACCTCTGCTGAGCAAAACATCCACAGCGAGCGGGGGGGTGGGGGGTGAAACACAGACAGGGCAGAAAGTAGAAACATGGAGAAGAGCTTTTACTGAAACAAAAATCAGTGTATGAGGAACAGGGGAAAATCTGCAGAAGAACAGATATTTTAAACTTCCCTTAAGGTGCCTTACCGTTATTTTAACTGACCCAGCAATGTGTTAAATCTCTGAGGTGGAGCCAAAATAATGGTTGCCGGGGCGATAGATCGGCTTAGCGGTCTGAGCTGACTGGCAGCTCGTGGTTGGCTGGTTGACTGGGCTCCGGAGACGACTGTCCTGAGCTCGTGCATCTGTCAGTAAGCAGCCATCTGTCATACACTGCGGCACCGGAAGTGCCTATAGCCAAGCCTGTAAACACACTGGTTACCTATTAATACACAGCAGGATGCAGTATGGAACACGGCTCACATGTTCTATATACCTGGGGGATGTTTACTTCTCACAGCTGGGTTGTATTTGAGTTTATGGGAGTTAAAAAGTACAGGCTCTGTTTCCAGTGAAGTGGACTCATATCTGCAACTATTTACCAAGATGCTATGAAGTGAAACCCTATTGTGTAAGAGCTTAGGCTTTGTGTAGAGGTGAAAAAATGTCATAACAAAGTAGTGTCTCTTTCAAAGTAGTGCACACGACGATGAGGGCTAGGTATGGGTGATCAGGCAAAAAAAACCCAAAACAAACAATTCATATCTTGATATACTTAAGAGATTATAATCTCTAATGTGATCAAAACACCAAAAACACAGCATATTGTAAATCTAACACTACCAGCAAACAGCAATGGATGGTGCTGATTAAAATGGTGCAATAAATATGTTATGGTGCTACATTTGTTTTCAGTGTTTCTACAGGATGAAATGCACAAAGCTGTTCTCTGCTGTCATTCCTCTGAAAACAGAACCGTTTCCACATGGAAGCCTGTATTATGTATATGTGATGTTTAATTGGATTCAGTTCTATTCAGATCATCTAATGTCACAATTCAGAGATTTTGCACCAAATGCTTTGTATTCTATATGAAACACAGCAACCTCTGTCTTTAAATCCTCATTTGAAGTGAGGAAAAACTCCCCAAAAAACCCTTACCAGGAGAAAAACGGTAGAAACTTCAGGAAAAGCGACTCAGAGACCCCTCTTCCTGGAGGGAGAGAGTGCACACAGTGTTGTATGTACAGACATTCAGATTATCAGTGAACACAGATTTATAAATGTTATGTACAACAAGAATGTGTGACTGTAGGTGTTGTGATCAGCAGCATTTGATTTTATAAATATAGTCATTTATTATACCATTTATTAAACTGTTTGGAATCTATCAATGGTTTGACATTTAGTAACTAAAGGCGATCTGGTCTTTACTGTGAAGGTTTAAAAAGTTAATCTGGATGGATCTATTTTACATTAAGCTGTGAAACTCGTCCCCTACAGTGGACAAACATGCATTGGTCTCAGGAGGATATTTTATAGAAAACTATTCACTAAAAATGAAATGTTCCGAATAATAACAGTTGAAAACGTCAGACATTCAACATTTTTGATTGTAAAAACATATTTAACCAGAATGTCACCTGCACTGAACATTAGGGTGTTTTAGATTAAGCCCAAAACAGTGATATTGTATCATCCATCTTTGTGGACAGTTTGACAAAGTGTTCAACCTTTTCTGAATTTCTGCTGATCAGCGTGTCACATCGGCTCATGTTGACTGCCTGACTCAAAGCCAGTTATGTAAGATACATGCACCGCACCAGCTTTTCTTTAAAAATAAGGGGAAAAAAAAATAGATGAGCATTATCCACTTTTGTTGTTTTGTGCAAATGTAACACAGCATTAAGATGAAAAACAGGGGCGAGATCAAGAGACACTGGTATTCTGAATAGGGGAAGCTTAAACTTTAACATCACACAGTCATTGTGGTTAGTTTATTACAGCATTGTCATAATAAGAGGACAAAGCTAAAAACAAAAAAGGGGTGTAAGGCATTGGCTGTTTTCTCATTTGACAGAGGAGGCATATAATCTGCACAAAACACACACACTGACGTCCTGTTCAGATGTAGAACAGCCCTACACACCGCTAAAGAGGGTCATATCAGATGACATATGTATGTTTAATGCACAATGTCCCCAATAAAAGGCATAACCGTGGAACAAAGAATACAAAGGAGGCATTTTTACTCCTCTGTACAGATAGCAAAAACAGCTGAAAGGAAGGAGGAGCAGCTGGAAAGAGGAGGTATTTATGAAAGGAATGATGATTGAGAAAACGGGACATGTCTGAGAAAAGGGTGAAGGGAATAAGGGAGAGGCAGAAACAGAAAGAGGATGAAGGAAAGGCTAAAGCATCAGCCAGAGGTCATTTATTAAACATCAGACACCCACATGCCTCCTCCTCCTCCTCTTCCTCTTCCTCCTCCTCCTCCATACTCTGCCTTCACTGTGCTTGACTTCTTATTTTTCTACATTTTTCTGCTTCTTATCAGCAAAGCCTTCAGTCTGTTTCCTGCTATGTCATGGAAACATTGAATTTTTTCTCCTAGTTTGTTCCCTTAAGTTAAGAGCAGTTATCAAAATGCGTTAAAAATGCGTTAAATAAGATGATGCATGATAACTCCATAAAAATTCTGTACTACTACACATGCATTTTAGACATACTTGATCTATGTTGGTTGAAATCTTTTTAGAAAACACTGTTGCCTATAAGGTTGCAACAGTTTTGTTGTCATATACTTTCTTCTTTTTTTTTATTCCTATTTATGGTGCAATGATTACATACTATGTCCCAGTTACACTTTTATTATTTTTTTTTTACATTTTTATTTTGTTATTTTTTGATGCAGATTTATGTTATACTGAACATTTGAACATTCAATTTTAAGAGCATTAAACGTGGCCCATTCTTCGCAACCCCTCGTCCTCCTCCTACATGACATATTTTCTCTGTCCATGGCGCAATAGTGATAATAACAATATTATTACTGTCATATCACGAGTCTTGATATTACCACCGTAACTGGCAATGACATGAATAGTAATAAAAGTAGCAAAACACTCATAAAACAAAAAAGGTGAAAGAAAATAAAATAATAACAAAATTACATTCGACAAATCTGCTTATTTACAATTACATCCTACACGCAAATTGTGGACATGTGGTGTTATTAATATTAATAGAGAATACACCAGTATATATAGCATGCCAAAAACATGTGTATGGGAAACCTGCACTAAAAGTTTTTTTGAAGTTTAGAGTGTTTTAAGTTTTTTTTTAAAAAGTATTTATTTAACCATGGGACCCCATACTACTTGAAATTTTGATGGCTGACCCCTCAAATTGTATCTTCTCTAAATTTAGAAAAAGCATGAGGTCGCTAAGCCATGAGGATGGTTTTAGGGCAGTTGTTGATTTCCATCTGAAGAGTATTTGTCTTCTAGCTAATACTGTTGAGAAGGCAATAATGTCTATTTCATCTTTTTTGTATAATTTATGGTTAAGAGAGATTCCAGAAATGGCTAATGCAGCAGATGGTATTAATGCAGTTTCCAAAGCTTGAGACAGGTGATTAAATCTATCTGTCCAGTATTCCCGGTTACACTTTATCTATCAAGAATTAATTCTGTTTTCACAATCATTTCATGAGAAAAGGGAAAAATATTTTATTTAACTTTATAGGCAACAGTGTATATGTCTATGATTAGAATTTAACTACCAAAACCTCTTCTATTGTGGATGAAGTCTTATTGTAGTGTGTTTTACATTGAAAGGCATCATCTTAACTTAAAGTAGAATATAGTAACTATACATATAAAAGGATGTATGTCTTTTAACCCTGTAAAGCCTGAGCCATTGAATCATTGACAGAAAATTTCACTTCTTTGAAAACTGGAGCCTTTATTGGTCCTTCTGAACAGCCAACATTTTTTTTTTTTTCAAATATCAATTTCAATGTATAATTTTCAGTGTTGTATCATATTTGAAACATCGGGTCTCAATGCGCAAATCTTACTATTTTTGAACAAACAAAAACACAATATAACACAAACATGTTTAACAAATTAATTCCTTTCCAAAATTGGCAAAGTTCTTCCTCCTTCCTCATTAATGACAGTCTTGCAGTGTTAATGGAAAGGCCTCTGGTGGATTATCTGTGTATTGCATGTATCTAATTGTATACGTCAGGTTTTTCAAGACAAAAAATATCCCACTGATCATGTAGAGGGCTTCAAAACTCATGTATCGAATATGATACGTTTGGCTTTAATTTCAGTTGAGTATGGAAAATATGTTGGATCTGTGTGTCAGTACATGGTTTTTTGTCTTTATTTGGCCTGTCTCAGTGGTCAAGTTCTGCTGTGTGTGTATCTGTGTTATGTGACTGAGCTGGCAGTCATCCACATTTAACAAACTAGTTGTGTAGGAGTGTGAGTAGCAGCCAGACGCAGAGTGACAGTGTATTTGCACGCAGGTCTCAGTTGATTTGTCTCCCTAAGCACCTGCCCTGTCAGGGTTACCACGACGACTGAGAGCACTACAATGCGGTGCTTCCCTAATGACGCAGCAGTAGAAGTCATTATGACACGGTTGCCAAGGAGACCGTATTGATAACCTGTCCGATGCTTTTGGTGATTCCTGATGAAGGGGCAAATAATGCACTGGGTTTTGTCAGCCCGAGATGACTTATGTTGCAGAGAGAAGATGGTTAGAGGGAAATAAATGAGGAAACACATCACTTCAGTCTGTCTACGTTCATGTGCACAGGGGGAAATCTTTAAAAGTTTCACTTTATGCACATTTATCAACATTTATTGATCATTTAGCTCTTGTAGGGTTAGAAATCAAATTTATAGATTATCCATTAATTATGAAAGAAACAGTTAAATATTGCTTAAGACAGATCTTCCAAGCTGTATTACCTGGGTTACCAACTGTCAAACTAAAATGCACGATAATATGATATATGAATTGATTTTCTGAAATGTAATGGATGAGTTTATTAAAGCTGACCTCATCTTGACTCTTCTGGGTTTAGACCTGAAAAGGGTTGAAAACCACTGACACACAGGTGATTAATTTCGTTAGTTTATTATATTGTTGACAATCCCAATTAATTAACTGTATCAATAACAGTAAAAAGGGCAGCTTTAGCCTACATGGCTAGTATCCTGCTGAAATCCCCGGCCTGATGACAATAGGCACCCTAGAAAAAACACTATATTACAGCAAATTAATAAAAAAGAGAGTTCAGACAGCTAAGAGACAAGGTAAATCAATAAAGAGAAAAAAGATAAGAGAACAGTGAAGCATCAGTACAATCATACAGAGACGGCATATATAATCCAAACATACAAAAGCAGCTCATACAATATAATCACAATACATCAGCACATAATCACAGACAGGGATGCAAACAGACATCACATATGGACAAACAGCATCCATGATCATGACACAAATAACACACAGCCATATGTTAGTGTGTGCAGCTGTAGTTGTCAGCAAACCATGTTTTTAATTTTGGCTGCAAAAGTGGAGTACATATGTATATCTTTAATGTGGGCAGGAAGTGAGTTCTATTCAATAATTGCATATTAGCATGCATATTAGTAGCATATTGGCTCTTTTTTCACCATGAAACATTAACGATGCCTTATTCTCCATATTCAAGGCTATAACTTTATTTCAGTAATAGAAACAAACATGATAAAACTTTTGAAGTATCAGTTAAAATCATCATTGTAAAATTCACTCTGCATGATGTGTCCAGAGTCCAGCTTCAGCGTGACCAGACTTAAAATGATTTTCACCTCTTTTAATAGTTTTTCATCTCAGTCTCAAAGATTAAGGTCAAACATTCCAAGGCAGCGGCTGTTTTGGTGAAAAAGTGATATCATGACTCATGTCAATATACACGCCACTTTTAATTGGCGTCTTATCTGTATGGGTTAAGCTTCCCATGTGTATGTTCATGCCACATTAAATACCACCCACTGAGGGTTGGGATTATGTGAACCGGAGGTCTTGGCGCTCATTGACACGAGATCAAATGTCATTGAATAACATGCGAAAGCTTGAAAATGCATATGTATAGCTTGCCAAATGCCATAAGAGCTGGCATGACATACAACGCGATTTCATGAGATCAGTCTCGGTGACATGTATCACATGTGATGAGAGATGCAGTCTATTGAGCTGTTCAACATAAAACTAGGTGTTTTTTGCTATCATTGCCATGAAATGCAACTTTCTTGGTTTGTAAAATTGTTTTTTAAATTGACAAACATCATTACTGTAAATAGTGACAAAATTCAAACAAGATAAAAAAAAAACAAAAAACTTTTGTAGTGTCATATTTTTTTCTTAGTTTGTTCCTATGGGACACACCAGAGGGGACAGAATTTCAAGTCCATCATCTTTGCCTCCTTTATATGACAAACAAAAGGAGGTCAGATGTGATGACCATTTTTAAAAAAAATCAATGTGCCTGTGAGCTGATGTGAAGTTTATGTTGTAGCCTATTTTCGTGCCGTTGACACTAGCCACCGCCTTCTCTGTGCTAATGGTGGGTAGTCTGGCACACAGTTGCTGCTGTAGAGGAGCAGAGGTAAAAACCAGTAAGAATCTGTTATGGGGGTGTTGTGACTGACCTGTCACAGCTGGGTGTGGTGGAGACCTCCTTGTTTTGACGCGCTTCAAAGCAACTGATGTCCAGACAGAATCCTTCGGTGAGCTTTTCACTTTTTTTAAACATTCTAATATGGTCACATCAACGTCTTGTGACAGTTACATGGCAGCTTGATGACAGAATGATGCTGACTTTTAACTGCTAGCAATAAAAACTGCACAATCTCCCCGTCACCTCCCAGTGACCTCGTTACCTGCCCCTAAATAGATTTCCTCCTCCTCTCCCCTAACTCAAACCGGAAGTACACAGTTAAGTAGACACAAAATAAACAAACATAAAGAGTGGCTCCTACAGGGGGGTGTAAGCAGAGGTAGTCATTAGCATAGAAGGGAATATAGCTAATGTCGACTCCCAGTACAAAGTGCAACAGACTCCAACAGACACTTAATGTTAACACACAAGAACGTGTTAATATAATGTATTGAATATTCAGTGTAATTTTAAAATAAATGGATAGGTGGCTGAAAAGGAAGAAAGGCTACACAACACAAACTAGACGGATGAACGTGACTCTGACCAAAGATATTCCTTTTATTTGGTGTTTTGATGATATATGTCCTGAGTGGTGTCAAATAAACCTCTGATCCATGCTCAGTTGGTTGCAGTTTGGTGACAGTGGAGGCCAAAGCATATGATGAATCACATCATTTTCGTCAACCCATTAAGTGAGCCCGTGCTTATGCATTTATGGAGGCTTTGTCATTCTGGAATAGATTACTCATAGCAGGTATTTCTTTCCATCTCTCACTGGTTTGTGCATAAACTGCAGTTGTACAGTTGTATCTAAACTGAAAAATACATGACCTATCCTGCATGTGTGTCCTTAACATGCATGTTTCTTTTTTTCTCTGTGGAATAAACACTCGACAATATACACACAGTTTAAGGGGACAGAGGTACATGTTGAGAAAGTGGGACATCAGTCAGCTTGGGACTGGAAATGACATTTTGATTTTGTTCCTCCCACGCAGTGAGACGCCACCCTCCTCTTGTTAAAGTGTGTGTGTGCGACGATGAAACAGGGCTGTTACAAAAGCAGTAATGAGAAAAAAGATCTGGCTCATTACTGAAAATTTATGCAGTGATACAGGAGTGTGTGAGTGAGAAATATATTATCCCTGCTTTTTCCTACTCTGTCTAAAAACATAAAACAAAACAAAAAAAAAAAACAACCAAAAACACCCATTTTAGATTCATCATCGTATACATATGTTGGTATATAGCTATGATCAGTTCAGTGTGTGCAGACAGTGCTCTGTAACACGTCATTACAGACATTTCCGATATAAAAAAACAGGGGTTTCTTAAGGGAAAAATGTCTCCTGGTACTGAGCATCTGCGCAATAGCTTGAATAGTAACTCATTTTGGCAGCGAACAACTTCAAAGTGCATGTATGTACGTGTGAGTGCATGTGTTTGAAAGCTCTGTCAGCCTGTAAAAACCAACGTAAGGACAGAAAGAGTTAATTGTAGCCTTGAAATCATTAGTAACAACTCAGAGAGAAACCAGATTCAAGTGTTTAAAAATATCCCAAGTTCCAGATGTGTGCTTAAGTGTGCGCAAGACTCACTCATGAAGCCTCTGGGAATACATCGGAAATGCATCAAAAAGTCACAGAGATCAACATGAAATAGAATGAAAAGTACAAATGTGATCTTATTTAATCTGACTGTGCAGTTCATTCACTTGAGAAAATCATTAGAGGAGAATGTAAACATGAGGATTTGTTGGAAAAACTATAAAACCCCAACAAATAGTTCCATTGTGTACCCTGCCTCTCACAGCTTTGTGCTTATTAAAGTGCATGTTTTTTTTTTCATTTTGTTGAAGGTTTTACAGTCTATACTGCTGCTCCTTTAAGTAGTGTTTGTTTCTGTCTTATGCTTGTGTGTTTGTGCTCATGATTACACATGTAGAGACCAAACACTTCATTACACTATGACACAGATGGCAAGAAAATTGGCCGTTAAAATAAACTTTAATTAGCATAGTAATAAAATGCAGCCCTAAAAATAGATATAACCATCACCTCTACAGTGCTAGATGTAGTCATTACTCATGATTAGTTTATAATTACAGTTAAAATATAATAGGTAATATCGCTTTAATTATTTAATCAAAACAATGGCTCAAACTAGACAGTAAAAGTTAAAAATTCAAAAATCAAACTTTAAACCAAGTTAAATGTACTGGACACTGGTTTCTTTTACTAGGTCCTTTAATATACCAAGAGGTGAATGCTTTGATTTGGTGTTTACCTCAGAAACCGTCTGCCTTTGTGGAAAAACTGTAACCATGGAATATATATTTAAGAAGAAGACATAGCCATGGTGACATCACCTCTTGGTTTTTGGATTACTGTTGAGTCCTTGAGTTTGTATTTGTTGATGAAGGGCAAGTGGTGATATCTGAGCTGATGCTAACACTGATATGAACACAGACTGAACAAAACAATTAGATAGTGTAAGCACATGTATTACAGAAAACAGGTTTTGTACAGGAAACAGAAGCTTCAGAATTATAACCCAGTAAGCCCTAGTACAGTGGTTCCAACCTTTCGTGACCCCATTTTAACATCACAAATTTCTGGTGACCCCAGACATTCAAAACAGAGACACTTTTTTGGTAAAATTAATTTGTTTTTGATCATGTAATAGTTTGCTATACTTGCAAATGAACATTAATTTTAGATGACATTTAGTCAATATAATGTATATTATTATGGATAGAGGCAGAAAAGCCTGGTGTAGATTACTGCACAGAGGGAGAATTTGATTTTCCTTGGTCAGGATATGAACAGTCGGTCCAGCTTGGATTTACAAGGCTGATGAGGAATACTGAACAAACAAGAACGAAACTAGGGATTATGAAAGAGCTACAGCATCTGAAACCCACCACAAGGAACATTTGACAGATAAACAGTACCACAGTGCTTCAGTT
>JAPQRP010000001.1:39621937-39626937 GCA_037367295.1 Apogon hyalosoma
ATCTATCTATCTATCTATCTATCTATCTATCTATCTATCTATCTATCTATCTATCTATCTATCTATCTATCTATATTCATATGTATATTAAAATGAATTAAGAAATAAACTGAAATACCTGATTTCCTTTGTAAATTTCCCAGACTGGGACTAATAAAGGATTATCTTAAAGCAACACAATCCACTTACTTTTATCAAATTGGATAAACGCATTAATGGTGCAGTGTGTATGGTCTAATATGTATGTAATTTTTATAATTGTGTTTTCACTAGGTTAACATGTTTCTACATCGACGCAGAATGGACTTTGTCTTCTTTGTCTTTTTTATTTTATGGTGGTGACACCCATCATAAAGACACATTACCAATTACCTACTTCATCTATCAACCACAATTAGTGTCTCCTTAACTACAAAGACCAGAATGGTTCAAATTAATACTCAGGGCTCTGATGAGAGACTTTGACAGGTTTAGCGGCCACCATAGGTCAGGGTTGAGGTGAGGACAGAGTAGAGCACCCTGCAACTTCAACACTACACATCACTATTACAAACTGAACCTACCTCCCTAAATACTAGGGATGAACTGATTCAACATTAATACTGAACCGTGAGGCTGAGTCAAAAAGCTGGAACAGGTATTATAAGAATAGGCTGATCTATTAAATTCAGTCCTTTATTATTTTGTTTTTCTATGTACATGTCAGCAGTGGTATAACAGGTGAACACATTCAATTTGCGAAGAGTATAGACAAGATGATGATAATAATAATAATAATAACAACAACAATAATAATAATTTCACAATCTATAATTTCAATTAAATATTTCACACAATAAAATTACTTTAGAACTTTATTAGTAACTTTAAGCTTGTCATATTCTTACTTTTTTTTTTTTTTTTTTCAAATCCTAGGTCATATGATTTAACATTCATATTATTGATTGATTTTTTTTTTTTTTTAAATTCTCATGTGGCCCTAATTATGTGTGAGAAACACACAACACAGCCTAAAATGTTTTCATTTCATTCATGAAACTACAGGGAGAAACTGATTTTCTTTCAAAGATATTTTAACCTAAAGAGGCAAAGCTTTAATAAGTTTGAATCGCAGGTGTAATAAGATATAATTTAAGCTTGAAACCTTTCAGTGACTATTATCTTGCTTTTCCATCTAATTTAATGTCTAGTTGATGACAGTTTGTATTCGCCGACATAAGTGAACTGAACTGAACTTCTACCAGTGACCACTAGGAGGCGAAACAGCATCAGAACGCGTTAACTAAACTTCCCACCAAGACTGAAGCTGTTCAAGCTAATCATGTGTTAGCAAAACGTTTGAACTCATATAATTTAACAGATGAAGAATGATATCAACCAGCTAGAGTTGTGTTTGTGTCCATCTGATGACTTTAAGTGTAACACATTATTTCCTTTTTTCTCCCAAACATTTGACAGAATGTTGAAGAACGTTGAAATCTTTAGCTCTGAGATGCTAACGGGAACGCCCACACACGTCACATCCGGTTAGAGCCGAGGGGGAAAACAAACGCGTCTCTGTCGTTAGCTATAACGCCGAAGAGTTGCTGTGAGCCCTTTTGCACCGCAGGTAAACAAAACAGTCACCAGTTAAAGTTTTACATTTTAGCAAATGATAAAACGGAACCACAAAGGAGGAGAAAATGTCTTTAAGCTGTCAGAAGAGAAGGCGAGTTTGGCAGATTATGGACCAAACAACAAAACGTGTGTATGTCTTCAGTCAGTACTTCAGTTCAGGTCAGTTTAATGGAATGTGAACCATTTCTAAACAATCGTAGACTATGTCAGGGGGATCAGGAATATTAGATTAATTAAACACTTGTGAACTTTGTACTACATCTGTAAATTGTACAGATACTTGTGTACAAAAGTCTGGTATGAGTAGAAGTACTGTTTAAAGTTCTTTACTGTGTACGGTATGTGTAAAAAAAAAAAAAAAAAAAGTGCTGGCTCTGAAACGTACTGCAAGCATAAAATAAAATAGAGCGAACTGAAGGACATTTCTGTTTCTGTGCAAAGTTAAAAGAACCTCGTGATATTGAACCAACAACAATTAGATGATTGATTGATTTATTGCTAACTTTTGAATCAGTCACCAACTGTTTTGATGTGTATTTTATATTATTTTATCATTTTGAGTCATTTTAAGAAGAAAAAAGTCTTGTTAGCATTAGCAAAACAAGTTTAAATTCTGCGTTTTTACAGTATAGTGTGTGTGTGTGTGTGTGTGTGTGTGTGTGTGTGTGTGTGGGTGTGGAGGGGGTGTCCCTCCCCTCCCGGGTTTCCCCGCCCCCAGCCGTGACGTCACTACCGACTGTAGTTAAACTGACTTGTATATTTCTCTCCTTTATTAACTGTATTTTTACATATTATTGGATCTTCATTTTTATTCTCTTCATCTTATTAAGTTATTTATATTTTGTCTTTTTTATTTAATTGATGAATTAATTAATTCTTGTGGATTTTATGTCTTCGTATTATTAGTTTATGATTACTGTGTCTTGGACTGTCTGATGTTCTGTATATCTTGTTATATTCGTATTTTTTTGTACATTCTGTTGTCAAATAATAATTGCATTCTTGTAATTAAAAAAAATAAAATAAAAAGCTAATGCTAAATGCTAGGAAGCAAACAAAACAGTGGATTTAAAGCCTTATCAATGCTTAAAATTAGTACTACTACTACTTAAAATAATAACAATAATAAAAATGAGATAAAATAAAAATTATAATGCTTCAGCTCCATGTTATTCCCCTCATTCTCTGCTTTCTGTACCTTCTTTCCTCTCCAATTATCATACATGTAAAAAAAAAAAAAATGCAGAAAAATAAAAAAACTACCAAACAAAACCAGATTCTGACAGAGTAACACAATCCAAACACCTCAGAGCCATTAAATAGTACTAATACCTGCACTTTTTCTAATATCATGTCAAACATTTGAAGGGTTCCAATCATTAAATGACTCAAAGTCTTAGATTGTTGTTGCAAGTCCACCTTCATCTTTGAATGAAGAACAGTGTGTGTGCGTCTTTACTTTGTGTATATATTTTGGGCCTCTGTCTTGGCCTAAAGCAACAGTACATTGTTATCCAATTATTCACCGGTGTATGCAAAAGCACACACAGAGCAAAGGTGGCACTTTTAGTTCAACTATGCGGTTGAATCAGCTGTTTTAGCCTTAGTTGCTAACTCTGCAGATCAATGGCTCCCTCGGTCTATTAGTCATACTGGCCCTATTAGCATCTGCTATTAGCATCTCCTCATCAATACCATTGATCAAGCTGCTCTGGCCTCAGGACACAGCAGACCTGCTCAGAGAGGGAGAGAGAGTTTTTGGAGTGTTGAAATAGTGAAATTATAATGAAAATATGGTATCATTTTTTTCTTCACACATCCCAACCTGCAATTTATTTCAGTATACATCTCCACAAATCAGTCCAAACTTTAATTTTCTTTGACTAACTTCTTTTGTCCTAAAAAAACCAAAAAAAACCCAAAAAAAACAACACCCATTACCTATAGTCATGACTAATTTGGTGGGCTATTATCTACTATAATTGCACTGCACAATATGAGAGAATAAGGCTTCATAGCTCAACACAACTGAGCTAATGTATACAACTCGGGAAATAATTATTAGCCAACAAAGATCATAAGAGAGTTTCTGTAGAAATCCCATATTCAGCCTTTCATCACTGATGAAATTAATTAAGGCAACTGAATAACGATAGCTTATAATAGAAATAACATTTTATAATGACACATTATTTTTAAAAAATGTATAAGAAATATTCTGCACCACATGACCAAAAACATTTTTGAGACAGAAGACAAAAATAATACAGTGTAACTTACAACTCAGCTATGAGAAATGTGTGATGATGAAAAGGTAATCGTTTTGGTATTTCATTAAGACGAGGACAGTGAGAGCTGTAGAATCGTTAAAACACCTGTTTATTACAACCTCCAGAAAAGAATGTAGAATAGCTCCACCAAGATCTGCAGAAGAGGAGGCAGAACATGATTTCAGCACCATCAGTGGTCCAGTGATTACTTCCAAAGCTGTATTTTTACATCAAAAAGGTATATTTTCCAGAGACTGTGACGTCCTCCCTTTTGTACAATTTTAGCTGCAGTTATATGATATAATTTTGATCATAACTTCTGAAATAAATTACTTTTACTTAATAAATAAAACCCTCACATTACTAATAGACTTTGTGATTATGTGTAATAAAATTTAGGTACATTCATTTTTTGAAGTTATACATTATATGCAGTATATATCAGCAGGTTTTTGCAGTTTCAGTGTGACACATACATTTATATAATTTTGTAAAAGTAAAATAAAAGCACTAGGGAAATGACTTGTTAACAGACAAAGCAGACATCATAGATCATCAATTAATTATAAATAATGGTATTGATCATCCTTTTAACCTTTTACATAAACCTAATGAAAATGGTCATTTTTAATGATCTAATGTTTGAATATATGACCTAAAATGAAGATAATTTATCATAAAGGTCATCATACTCACAGTAAAATGTTTGATTATTTACATTACTTTCAATACAACATCTAAAGGTTGCAGTATAGTTTTTGCAATTTGGACCAAGGCAGGTGTCCCCCCTCAACAAGATTTGTTATTTTTTGACACTAAACAATACATTTTATCATAGTCTTTGACCAGTATGCAATATTTAGACGCATTTTTAGAGAGAGCAGAGAATATTTAGCATGTTTTTTGGCACATGGTACAGTCAGAGAGACTTAGAGGAAAGAAAGTCGAGTATATTTCATTTTAACTTAAGTTTAAAGATTTGGGTCCTCCACCTATGGTATTTTCTACAGTTTTGTCCATGACTTGACACGTCATGATTCAGGCTGGTGTCCTGTGTGTCGCCTTGTGTCATTACTGCTTTAATCCTGCAGATGACAGTAGTGTGCTGATGAC
>JAPQRP010000001.1:39631937-39636004 GCA_037367295.1 Apogon hyalosoma
AGGTCATATCTGATGACCATGAATAGATGACAAACTGTATTTTACACCAGTTATTTACATGTATTGATAGGATTAGTGGATCAACAGGTGTTAAATATTTTTCATCAGTAGACGATAGGGCTGCACGATTAATCGATTTTAAATTGAAATCAGATTATTTAATTAGGACGATGTATAAAAAAGTAATCGTCAAATCAAATTTCATCTTTCTCGTGTCTCTGGGCCGTACACCTCCAGGCTACCGTAGGCTCCTCCTCCTAACTGTGAGAGCAGTCTCCACAGTCTTTGGTCTCCACACACCAGTACACAAATGGCGTTTGCTAAGGAGAGTGAGAAGTCCGTGGCTAAAAATAGCAAAAGCAAGTCAGTTGTGGAATTGGTACGGCTTCGAAATTTCCGATGAAGACCAAACCATTCCTCGCTGCGGTATCAGTCAAAGACAGCACCTCAAACTTCATCACACGCCAGAGTGGGAGCAGTGCGTTGCATTGCGGGCTGCACATGAAAACCACATGCTGACTTTTATTGTCATTTGTAGTTTTACCCAGAAATCAAAATTGAAATCGAAAATCACATTTTTAGAGGAAAAAATTGGGATTCTATTTTTGGCCAAAATCGTGCAGCCCTAGTAGATGATTTTCTTCAGTGGTGGATACTTGGGTCTTCATGAGTTAACCTAAGCTTTGCAGGAGATTAATTAGGACCCAAAATGGTGTAAAATATCAGTTTAGGGCCGGTTCAATTTATCATAGCAGCCCCACACACTGAATTTACAATGAGGCAACATTCTAGTCTGTATTACTGACAACGGTGAAATATTCTACTCATTATCTCTTTTTCCAGCATTTGTGTCTCCTGTATTCCAGCTCTTCCTCTTCACAGCTGCAGCCGCCTTTTCACTTCAACATGCATCCTGCTTTTCTTCCTTTTCTCCCCTGTCGCTTAATTCTGGTGCCACAGAGACAAAAGCTGGCGCGTGTCATCTCTCCCGAAAAACGCACGACTACATCATGAATGCGGGCCGCGAGCTGGCACGTGCGCTCGCCCACACAGTCACGCCCACACAGTCCGATTCAAGGTGGAGAATTAGAGACTGAGAGGTGCAGAAGAGAGGAAATAAGAACAGGAGAGAGAAGGAATGGCACGCACTGCTTGGCATTTCAACTGAGGATTTCCTCTCTGTACCTTGTCTTCCCTCCGCTCTCTCTGTTTACATAAGGAGAGACAGACTTCACATAGCTTGTGTGAATGGCCGTGAATGTGGGGTGTGTGTGTGTGTGTGTGTGTGAGGAGATAGTTTACAGTTATCACCTCTCGAGTAACAATGGACAGTAACAGCCATTAGTTATACAAGAGTCAAACCTACACATTGGGTCTTTGTGTGTTTACGGGAGGAGTGGGTCAAGAAGTGGCTTAAAAAAACCTTTAAATTTTTATTTTATTTGTCTCTTTTCAGCCAAGTAAAAAATAACTAATTATGAAATTGCCGCTGCACGTGAATACATTTACATTTATGCATTTGGCAGATGCTTTTTTCCAAAGAGACTTACAGGGAAAAATTAACAATTAAGCTCTCTCTCTCTCTCTCTCTCTCTCTCTCTCTCTCTCTCTCTCTTTGTACAGAAGAAAATACAAACCAAAATAAAAGAATAAAATACAAGAATAGATTAAAGACGTAAAACAGCTGTACAATTAAAAACAGTGTCGTACAGAAGAATAAAAAAGCAAAATAGTAAAATAAAAATACAAGAATAGATTAAAAAGATATAAAAAAACAGCTGTACAATTAAAAACTATAAAAATAGTTTCCTGCTATCTGTACTTAACTGGAGTTCTGACAGCTATTTACTTGTACTCCCAATATTTTGATATAAGTATCTATACTTTTTAGTTCTTACATTTTCAGCAAACTATGTTGTTACTTTAGCTCTGATGCATTTGAAAGGAATCATCCGTTATTTTTATTTTGCATCCTGGTGTAGCCTCCTAAAACAGAGACTGATTTGACCTAAAGTGAAAGGAAAATAACACAGAATATACAACAGACTTTGTGTGTCCATCAGTGCATATCTAACAAGAAACACAAGACAAACATGTAACAAGATGCCACATATGTAAAAGATTAAACAAGGTGAAAATGATGTAAAAGACAAAATGAGATTGTGTAAAAAAAATGGAATAAGACAAGAATAGGAGAAAATAAGATGAAAACGGCATAAAAGATGTTATAACAAAAAAGACATCACAACAGGTCAGACATGAGTAGAAGACTGCAACGCTAAGAACATGTGTCATATTGCTTTTAGTCCCGTTCCTGACATTGAAAAGCTAATTTCTATTGCTTTTTTTGATCATTTAAAGTTCGAATGGTTTGACTTGTGAGCTTCATTCTAGCTTTGCAGAGAAACGTCGAGAGGTTAATTTCTACTTTTAGACATCACATGGGTAAAGATGCACTTCATTCTACATTTACAAGTCTTTTTCTGTTTAAGTGTATTTCTACTTAAACGAAAACGCGTGCACTTTTGCCACCAATTGATGAAGGAATTCAACAACCTTTTGAAAACTCCTGAATAACATCCAAGCAGCATCACCCTCTGTTGTTCGCTCCACTGTGGTGTCAGCAGACTGTCTTCCTGTGGCATTTTAGCCAAAAGGTGATGGATGTCTCTGGGCACCCATTTGCTCCCTCTGGGGGAATTTCATAAAACACCATCAGTGTCAGCAGAGCCAAAGAAAAAACTACTTACTTACTACTACTACTTACTTTTTTCTTACCTCAGGTATTCATATCCCTAGACAGATAATCAGTCCTCTACTTTCTTTACTGTTATCCCATACTGTTATCTCTTTCACCAACTGTCTGTGATTTATTTAAACTTTTTTTTTGGCCTGCTGCTTTTTCCGTTGGACCACTTCAAATGGGACATGAGTTTGTAACTGGCCTCCATGTGATATGAGAACATGGCTTGTAATAAATAAATACTCTAGAGCAGGGGTGTCAAACTCATTTCAGTTCAGGGGCTACATTCAACCCAATATGATCTCCAGTGGGCCAGACCTGTAAAATAATAATAAAAAAACATGTAAATTATGTCAAATCCAATTTTTTTTCTCTTCATTTTAGTGCACAACAGTAAAATTACACGATTAAAATGTTTATATTTTTAAACTGCTGAGAAAAAAATGCGTGCAATTTTATCAGTATTATGTCTCAGATTCTCATTTACACATGTACGTTACAACTTACAGATCTACAAACACACAAAACATGGCAGAATATTGGTAAAATTAAACTTATTTCTTTTAAGACATTTCAGGTTGTTCATATTTGTTCTGGTTATTTACATTTTTTGTTAAAGGATAGTTTGTAAATGTTAATATTTTCATGTAACTTCACTGCTTTACTCTAAAACAAAGAGAAAAAATTGTAGTTGTCAGTATTTGTAGGTTATTATGATAGTATTTTTCTGGTCTGACCCACTTGAGATTGAATTGGGCTATCTTCAGTGTAATTTTTGCATTTCACAAATTCATCCCATGGGTCGGATTGGACCCTTAGGGGGGCTGCTTTTGGTCTGCGGGGCTGTATGTTTGACACCTGTGCTTTTATGTTCACTACAGTACGTGTCCTATGTCTGTCTGTTGTAATGTATAAACTGCTATCAAAACCTTCAGATATTTCAGTATTTTAATTTCTTTGTTCACAATATGCTCAATGAACAGAGAAATAACAATCAGTATTTCAACAGGATATTATTTAAGAAATTACACATTAAACACAACATTAATATAAATGAGTTATTAGAACTATAAGAGGTTAAGGTTCAACGTCACCATTATTTATTTATTAAGTGGGGACTGCGGATGAAAATTAGCATTGACACTAACTCCGGCATATTTATATGTTTATACTGAACTGGAATGTATAAATGTGTTCATTAATGTGCACTGTCCCGCCTAAATAAAGATCCATCCATCCATCCATCCATCCATCCATCCATTTTCTGAGCCTGCTTTATCCTCACTAGGGTCACGGGGGTCGCTGGAGCCTATCCCAGCTACTT
>JAPQRP010000001.1:39653634-39665554 GCA_037367295.1 Apogon hyalosoma
TCCTCTCCTCTCCTCTCCTCTCCTCTCCTCTCCTCTCCTCTCCTCTCCTCTCCTCTCCTCTCCTCTCCTCTCCTCGTTTTGTTTATGTATGTTTGTGTGTTTTAATGGCACTTTGCAGCCTTCATGTTGTCTGTGATGACACATTGGACCGATAAGACCTCCTCCACCCAGAGCACTAAGCGTCCACAAGCTGACCGACAAACATTCCACACATACCAAATACACAAACCTGACAAATCCTGGACACTGGCCGGTGTGTGTATGTGTGTGCTTGTATGGGTGATTTTCTGTTGATACTGCAGTCCTGTAAGTCTGTGGTTTTTAGTTCTGCTAAGAACCTTATGCGGTGCATGTGTGTTTGGAGGAAAGCCTGGCAAGTTACAGGGAGACAGTCAGTCTACATATGTTTGAGTAACTGAGCGACTCTTGAAGGTTAAAATAACCAAGTGAGAAAACAGGCAATGTTTTTATTTGCTGGAAATATTTGCTGTTTCCCAAGAAGTAGAGCAGTGAAGTCACATCTGAGGAAATGTTAACACTCATTCACTGATTTTCTGAACCGCTTAGTCCTCGACAGGGTCTTCAGTTTGCCAGAGCCTGTCCCAGTTACCAATGGGCGAAGGCGGGGTACACCCTGGACGTTCATTGCTGCGCTGACATACAGACCAACAACCATTCACCCTCACATTCACATTCACATTTTTATCATGGGCAGTTTAGATTGATCAGTCAAGGATTCTGGGAGGAAGCTGGAGTACCTGCAGAGAACCTACAGACACAGGGAGAACATGCAAACTCCACAGAAGTCTTAAAAGTATTCAGTAATTACAGCTGTCAATCATGTATTTAACCCCCACCTGTCAGAGAACACCTGTGATTGTCCATAGTTTGCTTCACAGGGTAGATTTTCTGCAGTCTGTAGAAGTGGGTCAAACCCTGCAGCTTTAATTGTACACATTTACATGGAATTCATTCCACCTGAAGCTAATAAATCACATTACATCCTTCACTGACTCTCTGTGTTTATGTTTCTACTTATTCTCACTCCACATGTCTATGGTGAACCACAGAACCATCCACACCGGGCACTGAACATTCACTTCTTTTTTTTTTTTTTTTTTTTTTTTTAATCTTTGATTCAATCTAATTTGATCTCTCACAGCTGACTGACAAATTGAATTTGAATGATGTATCACAACTTGTTCGATGTGATGTTTAGTAAATAACTATATCATAAACAAATGGCATCATGGAAGAACCGTTTGTACTGACAAGTTTGTTAGGTGTCACATGAGAACGTACCACATTCACATATTTTATGTTTCGAACACAATTTATGTGTGGTGCAGACCTTTTGTAAGAATCATATGTAATTGTTGTATCATAGTTTTGTAGTTTTTGTAGTTTATCATAGTACTGTAGTTTCTTTTAATTCTAACCTACGTTTTTTACTAGATTACATGTATATAATTGTTCTTCACATCATATACCGCCATTGAGGCAAAATGTATTGAGATATTTAATAAACAGAGCATTTGATGATTTAAAACAGTTTTAAGCAAAATGCCAAATATTGTCCTGTTTCGACTTCTCAAATCTAAGAGGTGGCCACATTTCTTGGATTCTTAGATATTTGGAACAAGAAAGCTTAGAGGGGGCTCCTGGGCAATAAGCTTCGTCAGACCCCCACCCCTGGGTTGACAACTTGTTATGGAGTGCTATAATGACCCCCACCAGTCGCAAATTTTTTCGGAGGAGCAGGAGGCTCATGATGAGGCAAAGGGGTGTTTGTTCAAAAATGGTTGAGAAACACTACTTTAAATGCATTGTATGCTTACACAGATGCATTATATATTCTTTTTGTTAAATTTCATTATTGATGTTTTCAGTTAACATATTATCATGAGTCACAATAGCTGACCTGCATATAAACAAGAACTGTAAATGCAGACAGAAGTGTGTACTATCTGGCATCATAATGTGTTCAAGCAATTCTCTCAATTAATACCAATAGTTTTGTGACAGTTTGGCAACAGAAATCTCATCTTCATCCTTGTGTCCAAGTGAACATTTGTGTCAAACTGAAAAAACAAAGGATCCTCAAGGCATCCCTGACATATAACATTCATAAGAATGGACAGACATGAAGCCATAGTGAACTTCTTATTTAACCTTTGACCTTTGTCCACCAACATCGTTTTAGTTCATACTTTTGTGCAGGTGAACTTTAAATCTAGCAACTTTCCATCAAAATGTTCCTGTGGTATTATGTGTTAGATGTAACAGACGTACAGACTTCTTGTGGAGATCAGTGTGAACACATCTAATTTCTGCTGTTGGGTTCTCTCAATCAAAACAACAAATGGCAAGACATCACACTGCAGAGCCAATACTTCAATATTCATTCATTAAGCAATAAAAACCCTTAACATATAAAACGAGTCACTGAGCATGTCACTAAGATGCACCTCAATAAAACGGCATACATTTTCATTCACATTACTGGTACGTATAATGATGTATTCACACATTGTGTCATTTCATTGTCGTATAAGTAAAATTGAACATAAATATTACACAGGTAAATGTAGACACCATTCACAAGTAACACAATTAAATGTAAGCACGGTCAATTTTTATTGGTGGAAACATGACAAATAAAGCAGGTAACGTAGTTGTCTTGAGATATTTTAATAAGAAAATACTACACAGTGCACATGCTGCATACAAAGCCTTTCTCGTTATCATTGTATGCCTCTAAAACTATCCTATCACCCCCAGCCAAAGGAATGCATAAATGGATAGTACTGTATATATCACTGATGTGCACATGTTTTTACATAAATAATGGTATTTTTCTGTATTGCTGAGAATTTCATTAATAATTTCGTTGGAAAAATAACACAACAGAGGAATCCGTGATGAACCTGGTCTTTCCATGGCGTGCTCCCACTTTGTTATCAGAGTGTAAAGAGCTGGTGGTCGTGTCTTTCGGAGCATATAGCTTGTAAGAAGTGGAAGCACAGCTCATTCCAGGCCTGACCCTGTGGCATCGGTCTGAGTGGTTGGTATTCCACCTCCTGTTTTTGCTGGGAAAACACAAGGGGAATATTTGGCTGTCTGCTTATCTCCTCCGAGTCCCGCGCTGGTAGACAGGAGAACACACACTTCCAGGCCTTTGTGAAGTGATTTCCCCACGCGAACACACATGCACACACACATACCCACACACTTAATACACACACATGCAGAGCTCCCTCCATTCACCCGCGCTTATCTCTTCCTGGTTGTCTGCATCCTGCTACTCAGCTGGAGATGACACACACACACACACACACATGCACGTACAAATACACACATATGCACTTGCCCTCTCTGCTACGCTCACTCAAGAGTCATTCATGCTTCCTTCCAAATCACTGTTCTCATAAAATGCTCACACACACAGAGTGAAAGCTAAACAAACCTCTGCGTCCGAATGAAGCGATGGGTCGTTTCTTCAGGAATGACCCAAGACACCGGCTGCCTGTTGTCTTCTGCAGATACAGTAGTTATGTATCATAGCAGAGTGCAATAACACACAAGCACAAATGATACAATGCATTTTCTTATACGCATATAGAAACACATCGTAGCGCTGATGTTACAGTACGAGATCTGAACCTTGTGCAGCCTTCGCTACAATCTCATTATAAATTTATCTATATTGGTGCTTTGAAAGACAATTCAAACAGAAAGTGGTCTTTCATTATCGGATGTTACTGGTCGGCAATGATGCAGTATGATGGTGACTGTCGCTTTGGGGAGCCAGGTCAGGTAAAGAGCTGCTAGTGTCAAGCTCATGAGCACTTATGTAAAATGGATAGTTACATCACAGTTTCCTTTGAACCTCAATCAGGACCCTCCACTTGAGCAAAAGTCTCCACCCTGCCGCTTACTTGAAGTGGTCACATACTCACTACATTTAGGCTACGTAAGAAAATATCCAAGTTTTTGCTCTAATTCCAAAAAAAGTAATTCCTCATAGTTTGTTTCCATGGTCGATCAAAATTAATATTACACTAATATTCATGTTGATGTGGTCATGCACACTCCATTAAAAATAGTGTTTTTCAAAGTTTTTCACTGACGTTGCATGATGTGAACACACTCCCCTGTTTCTTCAAACCTTGTCTTTTTAATGTAAACTCAAATCCAAAAAACTTCTGATATTCTGTTTCATAATGCTTAAAAGTAGGTGCCTGTATCCTTATGACCCGAAATTAGAAGTTTATTTTTCTTTGAGTCTGTCCCAGATGCCTGTAAACAGGAGCTCTATGTCACCTGAGGTAAAAGTTGCAAATGAGACACATATTCCAAATGTATACTTGCGTGAAATGTCCTCATAAACGTTGAATAAGCGTTTCCCCGGTGTCTAATTTGGAAAATTGCTCATTTAGAAAAAGTCCAAATTTAGAACAGAATATCAAATTCTGAATGTTGTAATGTGTTGGAATAATATTAGGATACTAGTGTTCATGCATGCATACTCACTGTAAGTTATTTCCCGTGAATATACAGGTGAAGGCCTGTCATAGTGGCATTATGGGAAACACAGGCCCTGCTCATACATTGCATTACAGTGCAGACACATGACAGCGGTAAATAACACCAACCATACTATGACATGGCATACTGAAGCATGGGACAGTATACAGCACCAATAGATAAATAAATAAAACTATTGCACAACCCTAAATCCACTTATCACTAGATTTGTATTCCTTGTTCTTTGTCAATGTGCCTGTGTACATTATTTACATTTTCAAACATATAGTGGCTCTTACAGGTTTTTTTTGACCATTTCAGGCATTGTAACCAGTTTATGTGTTTTGGTTGAGTCGTATGATACTGTTGTCATGCAAACTGTGACTTTTGTTGAGGACATCAGTTGTGCTGACGGTTCTTCATTTGTGGTCCGGGATGTATTTGCATCAACACTGCTTAACCCATAAAGACCCAAACAGCCACTGTCTACCAAAACCATCTACTGATCTAAAATGTTTAATAACGTCTGATCCACGAATCCCATTTATACATGTAAATAACTGGTGTAAAATGCAGTTTGTCATCTTTTCATGGTCATCAGATATGACTCATTTTGATGTTGAGAGGCTCTGTCATCTTCTACAACATTGATTCACCAGTAAAACCCATGGAGTGTGTTCAATGACAGTGGATGGAGACACTTGATTTATGTTCAGTTAGTGACAAATTATGCTGAAAAAGTCACTTTTTCTTCAGTTTTCTCTGTTTCGTTATAATAACCCTCAACTTTATTCTGAGCTTTTATGAACATCTACATGATCAGTAAATTAAATATAAGAAAGTACATCATTTTTACTGTAAAAACACAAAATACAGAGAATAATATATTATAATAAATAGTGATAAATCACTTAAAAGTTAAATGTAGAGAAAAAAAATATTTTGGAACTGCCACATAAGTAGCACTGGTCTTTATGGGTTAAACTGGTAATATGTGGCCCACAACAGCTCCAAATGGGGATTTATTATTAGTACATCCACATATGTTCTTATAAGGCTGTGATCAGTTTGTTCAGAATGTACAGTGTTCACAGGTGTGAACAAGGCCACAGTGACAGTTGGATCATGAACTATCCATGCTAAAGTACAGAAACACAACTGGCTTTTCCACTGTCAGAATACTCTGAACATTTTTTGCATGTCGTTGCATCTTTTGTGTGTATTTGTATTTTTGCATCTTTGTTGATTCTTGAGTCTTTTGAGGATGTTTTCATCTTTATGCAGCTTGTCACGTCTTTTACATTGTTTTCATTTTGTTACATCTTTTACATGATGATTCTTATTTTCATTTTGTTGCATCTTTTATATTGTTTTTGCTTTGAATTGTAAATTATGCCATGTTTGTCTTGGTACATTTTTTATGGAGTTTTCATCTTTTATGACTGACACCTCTCCTCTACAGTTCACATCTTTGATGGTATCAATGTTTATAAACTCTTCCACAGTGCACTCTTCTACTTTAGTTAGACAAATTAATTCACATATCATTATTGTCATGTATTTATTATTTTTTGGTTAGTGAAGACCTCGCTGCTTGAAATGTCATTTTTTTGTGTGCAGATGTACCAGATCTTTGAGATTTAGCAGATTAGTACAACGAGTCGTAGTGTTACTATGGACAACCTAATTTGTCCACTAGGTTTATTTGTGTTTATTCACTACAAACAGCAAACTTAATTCTTTACTGGTTGTCAGAAGCTGTTACCGTTGAACAATGTGTGTTGGATCGTAAGTGTTTCAAAACATATCAGGATCTTCGTTTCTCCCAAGGACATTTTCCTGGAGTGTCTCCTGTTTGCACTGCATGATTTATAAATGAATGTTTAAACTGTATCATGGTTTGTGATGGCATGATGTAGATAGTCTTATCTTTCTTTTTGGAATCAGGTGGCTGTCAGATGCTCAAACTGCTGCGTTGATTTACATTTAACAGCAGTTTCTATATTTTTTCTCTAGACAAAGAGCTGTGTGTAACTGTGATTTGAGCTTTTTAGCCAGTGAAACCCACCGTGGTGTGACAGTGAGCCTCAGCTACTGTTCACCCCTTCCCCCATTCTTAAGTAGGAAGGAAACTAGAGCAATGTGTGTATGTGTGTGTTTGACACTATGGATGAGTTGTGTGTTAGGCAGAGGATGAGCAGTCTCACTCATTTTATATTAAACAGGATTTTCCCGAGCAGAGTGCTACTGCCACGGAGCTTCCGAAGTCTTCCTCAGGATTCCCGCCTCAGCACAAACTCTGCGGCTGAGCTGAGAGTGGACTGTTTGTTTTGGAGCGTCATTGTTCCGGAGCTGGAGAAGCCATGAGTCAGCACCGATGTCACTCCGCCCACCTGCCACACATTGCTCAATTATTAAATGTCTGGGTGCTTTTTTTCACCTGGCTCTTCTGATGGTATTTATAGCAGCGAAAATCACATGTTCACATGCATGCATTATTGTCAAAGGGAAATCCACCTCCTCTTTACACTCAAGCTCCGTTTTTTAAAAATGTGCTTTGTATTGTAGGAACCAGCTGGTATACTGGGCTCAGGCTAAGATATCAGGCAAATACTAATGATGTTTTAACCCATGTAGCACGTCATCGACAATAAGTGACTCATCTGGTAGCCTCTTATGTCCACTAATCAGATGGTTTAGGGTGTATTCACACCTGGAAAGTCCTTTGGTCTGCTTATTTGGTTCGGATCAAATGCAGACTTTGTTTTTTCGTTTGGTTTGGATTGCATTCTCATTGCAGTTTTTGCTAGTGGACCAAAATTTGTAAACAGGTGTACGCATGTGATGAAGTGCACTGGTATTGGACAGAAAAGTTGGGGGCAGGGTGAATCCGAGATGGTGGATGTTGATGAAAACAAACATGGAAGTTCTACGTGCAGTTATCATTTTTGGAATATGTGTTCTATTTTTACAGACACAAATTTACAAAAATAATGTTAACTGTCAAGAGCAGCTCATTCAGAGCCAGTTTGTTAATATTTTACATGTCATTCTGCATCGGATAAGGCGTGCTGCTCGACGGCTTCTTGTAATCAGACATGTCAATGTCAATGAGACATTCAATCTCTTCATTGCTCCACGTCTGTCCACGGCTCATGGCTGCTGCTATCAGCTCTTACCCATGCAGCTCAGATACTTCCAGTTTTGTTGATTACCCACAATGCCACATGGCTACGGTGGCTCATCAAGCACAAAGTACATAGTTCCTTGGTTTGTTTCGGCTTGAGGCCGGTTATATTCACACCAGAAGTGAACCAGCCCACAGTACGTTTGGAAACGGGTGGTCTCACTCTGCTTGTTTGGTTCAAATCAGAGTTCGCATGTTTGTATTCATACCTAAAGAAAAGTCCTTCCAGGGAAACAAACTCTGGTCCATTTTAGACAGACCAAACAAAGTAGGTCTATTCTTTTCAAATTTCACACACATGTTCTTTATATGTCCCTGTCTCCCAAATAATGCTTTTTTTATTTTTTATTTTACACATTTTTGAAAAGATTTAGGAAAAGATCAAATATTAAGGCTTAAAATGACTCCCTGGGTAGGCAGGGTATCAGTGAGCAGGAGGGGCAGTGTTGTGTGACCAACCAGGGGTCTTAGTAAGGTCCGCTTAGTTTTTCACTTATTTTCACTTTGTCCAAGAAAGTTTCTCTGTGTATATTTATTATTGCACTTTACATCATAAATTATGTCAAAATACCTCCATATTACATAAAATATGATGTTCAAGATGACAAGCAGTCGCCATACCACTACTTTACACTTTTACAGATATTTATCTTGAAAATTAAAAAAAAACCCAAATATGCCTTTCTGTACAGTATTCTGTATATGCTTCAAATGACAAAGTGATGTGACTTTTACTTTCTAGTCCTACGTACTGACTAAACATACCTTATATTTTATCTTCATTTCTCTTTAAAGAATTGGAAACTCATGCTGTCCTCTATGTGAGCCTCAAGAACAGATCCACTCTATTTAGAGATTTGTCTGATTGCAAATGCCATTTAACACATGACTTCGGACACCACTGATCATTTACATTCTTTGTCTTGAAAGCCTTCCCAGTTAAATCATGCACATTGTGAAAGATGACAAGATAGTTTGTCAGGGAGCAGCATGGAGCCTATCAGGTCTGTGATACTTAACACAGCAACAATTTATCTAATCTGACATAATGACACAAACATTTTGCCTGAACCTGATATTGCAGTCCCAGAGCGAGGTCCCCTGCGTTAATGTTTTAGTTCTTCTGAATTCAGTGTTGCTCCTTTTCATGTTGGTATTAAAAATATTTGTATTTTTACTTAATCTTTGTGTACATAAGAATTGGCACACTGGGCCTCTGGGTGCACATTCTGGATGGACTCACAGTAAATTGAGCTGTGTTTGTGTTCTTTTGTAATGTCTGGCTAAACCCCTGACCTGCAGGAGAGGAGTTTCAGTGTCACAGTAATATGATTAGGAGGTTTCACCAGCTCTGTGTGTGTGTCACAACATATTATCATATTAAACTTCTTACCAAACATTTCTTTGCTTGTAAAACATTTTGGGTTATTTTGTGGAGTTTAAATGTGTGCTTTTTGAAGTCAGTGATTGCTTTGCTTTTCTTAAAGACAGTCAGAAATGAATATTATTTATGTTTGCAACTTAAACCCCCCCCCAAAAAAAAAAAAACAGTTGTCTGACTTTACTTATCTGCTATTTGGATTACTTTATCAGTCTGGGTTTTATTGCCAGGTCATTTCAGACAGATATACAGTTGTTCGCATCACTGCTCTGCCATCTGTTTATAGCTTTGTTCATGCGTGTAGAAACGATGCCCATTCTAGACAACACACACATACTTGCACACATTTTTTGTGGGTGTAGTGGTGTGTAAATGATTGTTTGTCAGTGTCTGGGTCTGTGTTTAAGTCAGTAAAATGTATGATTACTGTGGTGTGTGTGTAGACCTGTAACAACATGGTGATGAAAGCCAAAGCCTTGCTTGTCTGTGTCGCAGGAGATTTGTGATCTTTTTCAATTATCATGGTTTCATTTGCACAGACACACACTTTGGTCTCTAAATATTTTTAGAAGATCTCCACTTCTGTTCTCTATACCAGTAGTAATCATTTCATTTTCTCTTACATGCATGCAGAAGGGTGTGGATATAATTCTTTGGACTGAGCATCTACATTTTTCTAGTTTTTTTTTTGTTTTTTTTTTCTATCCTACCACATTTCTAACTGATGACATGACTGACTCCAACATCTCTTCACATTCCAACACCTTAAATGTGGCAAGTCATTACACCATTGTATAAAACATAAGGGATAATCTCAGATTAAATGATACGTTTAATATTTAGGATTTTTCCCCCAATAAAGATTGAAGTCTGTGGTCAGTTTGCTTTTGTTGTAGTTAGAATGGGTTTCACTCCTACAAGATACAAGTGTCCTCCAAGTTATGAGTAAATATATTATGCCTCTTGCATCAGTCTTCAAACATGTCTGGATCTTCTTAACAGATATGTTCATTTGTTTTTGCATGATATAGCAGTAGTTTGTTGAATCTACTTTGTGAAGATGAAGACGTTATGAGTGGTTTGTCACCTTAAATCCTGAGCAAACTGAGATTGAGTCACTTAGGTCTTCACAGTCAATGTCATAAACAAGTCTGTTTCTGTGGGTTGGGGTGTCGCTAGCAATTGTGGGCCCCATGAAAGCTAAACGTTGTGGGCCCTTCATAAAACACAGCATCCTGTTGATTTGTTGGGGGGGGGTTACATATGTAGGGATGCAGTCCATAAGAAACGTTACTAACACTGGTGTGAAGCAAAAATGAAACTTAACATGCTTTCAATGTCTGACTCCCAGCTTCTATGCCTCTATTATTCAATTCAGTTCAGTTCTGTGGGTATTTTGAAAGATCTCAACCAAGTGGCTTCTATCAAGTCAAGTTTAGTTACTTAATGTGTTCCTGTAGGTAGATTTGTTTTGCAGTATGCTGATGACATCCACTTTATCAGACAAATGACAAATCAGTGTAACATGCAACATAATGTAGACTGTTAGTATGTAATAAAACATGATATTAGCACTGTACAGCCTTTTGTTTCATAATCCAACAGATTTGGGTGGTGTGCCCCTTTACTGTCGTGTTCAGTTAGGCTGTATTTATTATTTGTAAACTCTCTGTGCCATTGTACCCTGGTCTTGAACTGCAGCACCCATTGTGGCTCTCAGAGGGTTAAAATGGATCGAGCAGCTTACACAATGATTACTTTTGGAGCAAATCCTCAAACAGGGCCGAGATAATCTCTTTTTAATATTACAGTACACAGTCGCATTCACAGTTATATAGAGTATAATACTATCCCACAGGTGAAAGGGTTTAGGCACATTCACATGTTCATACACACGTATACACACCTTAGCCCCCCTACTGTGTGACCTTATATTTGCTTAATGAGGAGCTTAGTTGTTGTGTTGTGTGTGTTTTTTTAGATACACCCTACTGTGTACAGCGTGAGGGCATAACTCTGAGTGTGTATAAAATGTCAAGAGAAAAAATTATTATCAAAAATGATTTGTAAAAAGCATTTATATCAAGCACTTTTTGTCGTTTTAGGGTATTAAAGAATGTGGATGAAATAATGTGAACATATAAACATGTACAGTGTAGCTTGTGACGGCTGACAGAAGTTTATGTGGCGAAAACTCATCTCACAGCTCAGTATAAAAACATTTTATGACAATGAAGTCTGGACTGGAATAGACTAAAAAAGGCTCACGTAATGTGTCATTTAAAGGCTGGAGTCTGTATTCAGGACTCTTTTGTGAAAATGGGTGGGGAAAAATGTTATGTTTGAAGTCATGCCCCATACTTGAACGACATCACAACCACAAGACACGCCCGTTACACGTGTCATTGGCAACTGATAGACCGAGCCCTGACCGATATAGAGGTAACTGCTCCACCACCTGTCACCCCCGTCTGCGGTAAGACGCTTAAATCTGACCTAACATCAAGGGTATACATGACCTCGTCTGTCTGTGAATGAGAATTTACCAGTACCAGGCAGTGGCAATGTGAAGCAGTGAGGAGATAGCAATGATGCAATATTTTATTGTATATATAGTACCATAATAATAATGATAATAACAATAATAATAATGTTCAACTACAGGTATAGTACAATAAATGTGTTATTACAGCACCAAAAGCCAGTCAGTCTCTCTGAACCTATGCTAAAAGTTAGTTTGGAGCCCTGTTTGTTGTTAAAATTTATTTAATGACCAATGGAAAATAAAAACCCCTGAGTGAAAAAAAACTGAAAGCATTATGTAT
>JAPQRP010000001.1:39670509-39708690 GCA_037367295.1 Apogon hyalosoma
TCACGCTCCTTTAAAATAGCTTTAAATTCACCTAAAGTAACAAGTTCAGATAGATTTAAGTTGTTTTGCAGGACATTCCACACACAGGAGGCAGCATTTTGAAATGCAGTCTTATCCAACTCCGTTCTGACTCTAGGAACCACCATCAGTATGTCTTTCTGAGAATGCAGAGCATACTGTTGTTGGTTTTTCCACATGTAAGTACAGAGGTAAGACGGGAGGAGCATGAGAACACATTTGTAAATAAATGACAATGAATAAATGAATGTACAAATGTAAGTACAAAATAACACAGCCTTTTTGTATATTTGTGTATTTTTACACATAAACCGATGGTTTTTGTCATTTTTCACCAGACGTTCCACACATTTCATCATTGTACCAGCCTCCAGTCAGTGGAAACATGGTTACATGATGGATTACATGTGGATGGACAAAAGTACTTTCTTTCCATGAAATTGTGACAAGAAATTGCTTTCTGCTACTTACTCAATGAAGAGAGCAAAAATCGACTAATCTGATACATGACAAGCAGAAATTTCAAGATTAATTTGGATTAATGAATAAATCTTTGTGTGTTTTACAGTAACATTAAATGTACATATAATAAACAAATAAATATCTAATATGAATGAGGTCAACCCTCTAGATCAGATAATATCAGATAATATCTCTTTCGACACGACCATTCAACAGAACACACTCACAGTCTGTGTCTGATGTCCTGATTTATAAACCATCTGTGGTCACTATGGTTCGCCGCTTATGTCCAACAATAGCACCAAGTTGAGCACAATGGCACCCTGACCTCCCATTTCCTTTAGTGGCAATCCTGATTAGCTAAATGACAAGCTTCTCCCATGCCATTGTTAATGTATTAGTGTCTTGAATCCCTGTGGAGGGCAATAACCGCGCTCAGCTAATCATTTAGTGATGGTTATCCCTCAGTTGTTCATTGTTACAGACTAGAAGATATATACTGTAGATATGGGAGGAGAGGAAAAAGAAACTGGGTGAACAAGGGATTCAGACATTACAGTTTTTCACATTGCACTGTGTGGTTGTTAAATAGTTAAACAAGATTTTTTCGTAGGAAGAGACAGATGTATGAAAAGTAGGAGGATGTGGGAAAAGGGAGAGGCTTTAGTGATCCCAGTGGGCAAGGAGGGGAGAGAACGGTGGGTGTGTCACTTGACAAAAGGCTTATGCATGGCCTGATGTCGGACCACTGTAAGACCACTGAGGGCTGGTGGCTGTGGGGGTGTGTAGATATAAACATGAACTTTCAGATACATGATTAAAGTGAATGAAACTGCACTGTCTGTTTTAACCCATAAAGACCTAAACATCTACTGGCAACCAAAATCCTTTAATGATATAAAAAGTTATATCACTGTTGATCCACTAATCTTGTTAATATATGTAAATAATTGGTGTAAAATGCAGTTTGTCATCTTTTCATGGTCATCAGATATGACCCTTTTGGACGATATGAACATGGAAACACCGTCATCTTCTACAACACTGATTCACCAGTAAAACCCATGGATAAACGATAGTGGATAGAGACACTTGTTTTATGTTCAGTTACTGATACATTTTACTGAAAAAGTCACTTTTTTTCTCCAATTTCTCTGTTTTTGATATAAAAACTTGCAACTTTATTTTGAGCTTTTACAAACATCTACATCATCAATACATTAAGTGTAGGAAAATACCTGATTTTCATTCAAGAATACAAAATACAGATTATAATATTCAAATAAACGTTGATAAATCACTTAATAAAGTTCAGATTTAGAGGAAAAAAAGCATTCAGGAACTGCCACAACAGTAGCACTGGACCTTTAAATTGCGATAACACAAAACAATAAGTACTGAGTATATGTGATAACTTCACGCTTACAGAAAATGGGACAGTTGTTTTATTTATGTGTTAGATACCTTATCCTATTGCCTGGTCCACAATTGTACATTGTGTTTCCTTAATTACAGTCTTAACAGGTCGAACAGCTTGTACCTAAACCAAGGCTGAAAAAAAAAAAAAAAATCACACCAAATATGACCCTTCTGATCTGTACCAGTTTTCTTCTGGTCCAATGGCTTTAATTCTTCCATGTTAAAGAAACGTGAGTACTAAAGGGGACATATTTTCCCTGTGAGAAGTGTTAATTTTTTTCAAGAATACCCTAGTAATGCCTAAACAGTTAAACATTTTGACACGTGGAATCTGAGCCTATCCAAGCAGCTTCTCTGGAAGTTAAGCACCTTTCATAAGCACAAGTGGTAATATTTGAGTGTGTCTGAAAAGATTTTCTGCCAAATTAGCCTCCATAGCATCATCTGGCTTCAGTTTCAGCAAAATATGCACAAAATGAATTTATAAAGGGAAATGGAAAGGCTTTAAGCTTTACTGAAACTATTTAAATAATAGAATAGAATAGAATAGAATAGAATCGATATTTATTGTCACTGTTACAGGAACAATGAAAATCAGTTTAGCAGTTCTGTCTCTTATTTAGCAGCAAAAACACTTAAGGCCGGATCTACTAAGGTCCCAATTTGCGTGTCCTAATTTGTGTGCACAATCTAGAATTTTGCGTGTGGGATTGAACCGCTGTTTGCAGGTGATTTACAAAGATTGCTTGTGCAAATTACAACAAGTGCAAAGTCTGGGAGACAACCCTATTTAAGTGAGGATTTTGCATGCACTACTGCTTATCGTCATGGAGACAATACGCTGGAAAACTGCTCTGGGATATACCAGGACCAATGGTACTGGTGCGCTAAATGATCCAGGCGCATAGAAAATGTAATGTTGGAAGAGCTTTGTCATAGAAGGTATTGCATCAATCATTCATTCATTTATTTTTCATTTTAGAGGTGGGGGGGTCGTGGGGGTAGATGGATTGAATGACTGTCAGGCGCACATAATTTTGTCACACTGTAGTCCCAATGTCGGTGTGTATTTTTAATCACAATCAGATCAAGTGGAAAAGAGTCCTGTAAAGTGTGTGTTTGTGTGTGTATGTGTATGTGTGTGTGTGTGTGTGTGTGTGTGGTGTGGGGGGGTGTGTCTCAATTATTTTTTCTTCCATCATTTCAAAAATGTTCACAAGAGGGTAAAAATGTGCGTCTAATCACTTCGATGTCTCCTTCTTGCGACAGTAACCACAGCCATGTGTGTGCAATTATGCTTACAAACTGTTTGCACCTCCCTTTGTGACGTGTTAAATATAGACGCAGTTTCTATGTGCAAAATTACTTTTGAGTTTGATATATTTACATTTTCTCCTCCCAGCACATGCATAATTATGTGTAAACTCCCCAAATTGCATATTCATTGTGGCAAACGTACTAACTGGATGCAGATGCGCTATTTTGCACCTTTGAAAGACACAACCCTTAGTGTGCACTGTTAGTAAATCAGTTTGTAAATTTTTTTGCGTGTGCAATGAGTTTGCACACGTTTTTATACACGTAAACATTTGGTAGATCTGGCCCTTAAAGTGCAAAGATACTGTATAAAAATATCTCACAAAATTATATTGAAAATATATACTGAAAGTATTGACAATATCCAAAAAATTACAAAGCAATACTAAGGAAAGTATACTGTGCAAGGTAAGATTAGTTGTCATCTATATCCCTTTGGTCACTAGAGAGTTTATATTAGCATTAAACTAAAAACTGAAAACAATGCAATAACACATGGAATTTAGCTGAACACTAAAATCAGAGGTCAGGTCACACAGATTATTATCTGACTCATACCTGTTAACTGTGGCTGTGCTGGTGAATTTACAACTGACTGCTGCTGTGTTTATATCATAATGTTATTTAATATCAACTGAGGGTGACATATTCTGAAAAAGGGTTAATGAAGGGAAAGTAAGACAGACCACACTAACTACGAATCAGAAAACTTCCTTTGATTAACAACACTGTTTTGATCATAGTTGCATCAAGTCTGAAGGTTTGATGAATGGAAAACACACACACACTTACACATCATCTCATCACCAGTAGGTTGACAACTCTATGATTTAAAAGGATGTTGTGTCCTGTACTGTATCACTCACTGAATCAAGTGTGAAACTCATTATCACACATCTGGATTACGGTAACATTACTGGGTTTTATCTTTCAAAGAAAAACTCAACTCGGTCAGTGGAACATTGTGTTTTGTAATGCTGTGTCAGTGGGTGGCTTCATACAGTTTGTGTTGTCTGGAGCATTCACTAAAGATGCGCTTGAATCATCAAAATGAGGTCACAGTTTAGTCTCAACAGTGGATCAACAAACAGCAAACTTATCAAAGACTATAACATCTCATATCCAAACTCACACATGTAGAAGAAATGCTGTGATTTCAGCATCAAACTCCATTCTTTTAATTTAGAGCTGTGTCCAGAGGTGAAAACAACAAAGTTTCTCTTTTTCATTACTTCCTTTAACTCTGCTTCAGAGTGGTTTTCATCCTCGACTTGATCTTGGTATTACTTATGAACACCATGGTAAACTCACTACTACCTTTAGTGTTCACATACATTTACAGTGACGTGTTGGTCCGTGGCTGTGAATAAATTTAGTTTGTATCTCTGTGATACAATACACCAACATATTTAACATAACGTCAGAACACTTAAAGGGCTCATATTTTGCTAAACCCACTTTTATTAGTCTTTGGTATGGTACATTTATTTGTGTATTTGGACCCTAATAATTCATACAGTTTGAATTTGAACCCTCCAGGTGCTGCAAAACTATCTTTATATTCATTTTGTCAAAAATTGAGTGGATTTCTACAACCTGTTTAAATTCCTGCTTAATTTGTTGCGTCTATAACTAGCTACGTCACAACATGAGCACATAAAAGGTCAAGACTTCTGACAAACATTTCTCAGAGTACGGAGAAACGGGACAGAGCAGCACAGTCAACGACCTGGAGGGGGTGGGGTGTGAAGTGTCTCATTTGCATATAAAGGGCCAGCGCTCAAAATGACCTTTCTGGTGTCATTACTCAGAAATAGTGTTGAAGATGGACATGTGGAGTTGAATGAATGAAGAATTCAGACCCAAGCAGAGCATTTACAGTTTATGTAGACCACAGGGAAATGTTTTAAAATGCATAATTCCATTTAAAAAAGCAAAATATGACCCCTTTAATTCTTAACACTCTAATGATACTTTTAGATAATTTTTGAGTAAAGTAGAAATATTCAGTCATTCAGTAACATTTAAGAGATAATAAGATAATATATAGAAAAACAGAAGTCATACAAAGATCACAGTTTTATAATGCAGGAAAACGATATATAAAAATAAAAATATGAAAATCAATCATATGTTTTCAAAATCCCACCTTTTTATATTTGAAAGAAAACGTTTGACATTATCCGAAAAGCATTGGTATGTATAGCCATAATTACTATTTTTTTTTGAGACAGGTAAAGCTGAGACAAAAGAGGTTGAAATGTAGTTAATTAAATCCTAAGCCATGTCGCTTGATTTACGGAGGCAGCAGATGTAAAAGTGTCTAAATTATGCTGATTCTTTTATCACTTCTTGTCCAATGTAGGTCATGAGTACTACTAGTCCCTAATGATTTACTAAACCTTGATGAAGAAGAATATGAAACATGCAAATAATGACTGCGGTAATAATGATAACCAAATATTGACTAGGATGTGTTTTTCTTTGTTGCAGCTGTATTTTGGGGTGACATCGCCTTAGACGAGGAGGACCTGCGTATGTTCCAGATCGACAGGACGATAGACCTGACACAGCACACACACACGCACACACACTCTCGGCAGGGACACACATCGGGTGAGTGGACTCCACGTTCCGCTCTCACTCTATAATCATTGTGTATTGCTCGCTCTCATGTTTCCTCTCTCACACCGTCATTATCCATCAGCTGTAGAGAAATACAGCATCATTAGGAAGGAAGTAGACAGCAGCCACCTGAGGATATCAGCGTTTATAGTGCATTGTTTTGGCTTTGATTCTTGGCTCTTTTGTGTGCATCAGGTGGCCTGGAGGAACATGAAATTGCAAAGAAGAGAGGGTCGTTATACCTTCTACTGGAAAGAATACGAAGATTTGGTTTAGGTAAGGGTTTCAGACAGCACCAGTCTCGTTTTCATATTAAATACATATTCTTACCCTTTATAGGGCACTCACTGAAATACGCTGAAATTCAAAAATTTAACCTTAATATGCTATTGGCAGTATTGGGAGTAATGTGTTACAAAAGTAATGTGTTACAGTAACAGATTACTTTTTGCCGTAATGCACTAGTGTAAGGCATTACTAATGAATTTCCAGCAATATTTTACTCATTACATGTTCAATAGTGCTTGTGTTAAAACACACTTTTCGCTCATAATTTAATTCCTCCAATTAAAAAAAACCAAAAAACAAAAAACAAAGAAGCAGAAAGATATTGAGACCTTAAGGAATCAAAAATGTGGCAGGAAAGTTCTATTTCCTGTTGGTGTTCAGCCAATGGGTGAAGACGGCAGAAGACAGTTCATTGACCACATGGACGTATGTTCATTGCGCACGTGGCGTTTATGATGAGAGTCTGTATGTAACTCAGAAGTACTACAGGAGTCATTACAATTCTGACATAGTAATATTGTAAGGTAAGGAATTACTTCTAAATAACAGTACAAGTAATCTGTAATGTATTACAGTTTGTAAGTAACTTGCACAACACTGGTTATGGGACATTGCCATCTACCTCCCCGTCGGTTGGCGTGACAACAGTTTCCCTCCCCTTACCGTAAAACATCCGAACAGACACTTGCTAAAAAGTAAACACATGCAATAAAACAACTGTTATATGGTCAGAAACTGACAAAAATCCCTCATATTCACTATTTACAGCTTCAAAATTTCTATAAAATCTCTTTGAATCACAGTATAATATTAGAAAAACCAACATGTTTCGTAACCTCACTGAGGCACGGGATTGGCTCCATATTTAATGTTTACGGAAATAACAAATATAGTCACTTGCCAATAAAGGGTGAAGGACTATACATTAATCATGTGACAATACACACAATCCATGACCAAACCTTTAATCCTTTACAAAAGTACAGTGTGGGTTTTCCACATTCAGCCTTCACATATGTTATGTAGCCCAACAGTTTACACAATTGGAACTTAATCATGTCCTGGTGTCTGAACACTTTTTCAAGGATAGTTTGGGTCTTTACTCACAACTTCAACTACTCCTTTACCAAAAAGGTGAAAAATACACCCATTTAAAATTTCACATCAGATGTTGAATAGTGTGGCAGAAGGCAGTTGAATAGAAAATTCAATGATTTCCTTTATGGTAGCAGATCTGCCCATGTTCTCTTTGTTGTGAAAAATGATAAACAATGCTGAGTGTACACTATATGTAGTTAATGGGCTAAATTGTATGAACTACTTCTAGTTTTAGGATACTTTTAATGTAAAATAGTGCCGTGCAAAAATATAATTTGTCCATAGAGGTCATTTTGTATCCAGATAATGAAACACATCAGTATATTTCATGCTTTTGTTGATTGGTGACATCATGCAGGTTTAACACTGTAGCTCTTGTAATGTCCTTAAACAATTTGAATATTTTAAATGAAGGCAGATTTGTGGTTCTTCAGCCAATACCTTTAATTCAGTTGTGTGACTCGACAACTGATCCCTTCAGCTCTTTCTACATATTTTTTCAACAAAGGACACATGTACACACGGGTCTGCGCTCGATGGTAGCCTAAACATTTTAAAGGTACCAGGGACTCCGTTTGAATAGCAAACGTCTGTTTTCTGCTTCCTCTGAGCTAAATCTCAGGGATTTGGTTGTTAAAATTGTTTCTATTATTGTTTGAGCTTTGCTGATTTTCATTGGTCTTATTCTTTACAGCACATTCTAGAAATGATGTTTGTAACAATGAACACACGTAGATTAAAGATAGATGTGAATTTCTTTTGACTCTTAGAATACCTCCCCAAGAACTTGAGCAAGGGAGTTGCAAGCACTAAGAGCCAAAGTGGGAAAGCTGGGAAGACCGGGAATGTTGTGAAGAGTCGTTTTCCCCGAGCAGCCACATCCAGAGCAGAGAGGATATGGCCCGGAGGAGTCATTCCCTACGTCATAGGAGGAAACTTCACTGGTAAGCAACTCCACTGCACTGCTGCCCAAAGCCCATGTCAGTAAAATATACACTGACGTGTGATTTTGTAAAAGTAGGATGTAATGTGTGTTTTAGGTAGTCAGAGGGCAATGTTTAAGCAGGCCATGCGTCACTGGGAGAAACAGACGTGCGTGACATTCATCGAGAAGACAGATGAGGAAAGCTACATAGTCTTCACCTACAGACCTTGCGGGTGAGTTTGGAGGTCTCTTAGCGTGTAAATGTATGTAAATGTGTGTAAAGTGTGTGTGAGCCTAGAGTTCAGTAGTGACCTTGTCACAGTGAGAGACGATACGGTCACTCAACAATGGCTCCACTTTCCTTCCTGTCCTGCTCCTGTTTCCCCATCCCACCAATCACACTGCTCAGGCAAAGTGTTTGTATGTTCGAACGTTTTTTTTGTTCATACGCTGCTGAAGTGCATTGTTCTGTGGAGTGGCAGCATGGCGGGGTCATAGTGTGTTTGTACAGTGGTGGCACTTCACTGACTGGTTGTAAGATGTAATGTTTTAGAGTAGCTGAAATAATATCTTTCCAAGAGGTTGTAATGCAGATGGTTGAATAGTAGGAAAGTGTCGTGTACACTTCTGACCATAATACAGTCACTGTAATGGTAATTACCATTATAAGTAAAGATGTTGCTATTGTTATTTATATATAATTAAGTTATTAAAGGTTCAGTATGTAAGGTTCACACATGCTTCAGGACTTCCATTAAGTTTGTGTTTGACTCTGCTTTGTCCTGAGAGCTGGTTGTTTGTTGATGTGAGTCAGCTCTAGCCACTTCTAAACTAATGTTACCTAGTGGCACACAGTAGCTGTGTTTTCATAAAATGTCAAATTTGCAGTGAATGTATGAAAAACCTCAAATAAATTAAATGCAAATTATGTGTATTTCCATAAACTGATGTGGAGTAACTAAACTATGAAGTATCATAGGCAGGCAGTGCTGTCACCTACATTACATATGGCTTTAATAAAAAAAAAAAAACTAACACGACAACAAAAAACAGAGTAGAAGAAGCAGAGCATTCTGTTGTTTTCCATCTCAAGTGGCTGTGATATACAGTTTTATTAAGTTAGCTAATGTTACTAGTGGCTATTTACTAGAGTTTATATAATGCAAATGTAATTAAACATAATGTGAATACTGCTGCCTGCTTTTTTTCTGCCTTAATCACGTCTGATAAATTTTCATCATCGATGGTGGTGAAACAACAAATTCCTTAATCCCATGCTACTTGACATAATCAAACTAAACTTTTTATTATTGTTTTGATTTAAGAGGCCAATAGTGGCAGAAATGTAATCCTGTTTAAATATACACATAATTTTAGACAAATGCAATGGATTTGATGAGGTACAGTCTTCATTTTAAAGCAGTCAGTTGATTCAGGTATTCACATGTCACCTGGTGATGCTTGTTGTCTCTTGTGTGACTGGCTGGCTACGTTAGAGATTAGCCACTTTAATCTCTTATATATAAATATCCATCTTGCATGTCTCATCTATATGAGAGAGAAGAAAAGATAAATGAAATAATTAAAAAATATATTGGTCTATGCTAATAATATAATCTTACAATAATAATAAAACAACTTTTGTATGAATAGAACTGGAAACATATCCTGCAGGAAAAGACTGTCTACTTCACTGACTCTTGATCCTTACTCTACAATCAGCTCACTGGATAACTTTAATCAGATTTGTTAGCCTGGCACGGATGTCTCAGCTAACTAGAAAAAAGAGAATGAATGAGTGTGTGTGTGTTTGTTTCTGTGAGCAGCGCTATGTGAATTCTCACAGCTTATGCACCTTGGTTATAAAACAGCTGCATTATCAGAGCCTTTTATGTACAAAAAAAAACCAAAAACTGATACTTTTCCTCTGGTGGATGTAGTACAGAGCAGGAAATCCTGAAAACACTGTGTATGTTTGCATATGTTTGTGTGTGTTCGTAGAGCACTTTTGATGATTTTTTTTTTTTACTGCCAAATGTGTAGTTAATGTCGTTCACCTATCTCCCTGCTATCAACTTCCTACTAATCCTTATTAGGTGTTGTTCCTATGTGGGTCGTCGTGGCAACGGGCCCCAGGCTATCTCCATAGGGAAGAACTGTGACAAGTTTGGCATCGTGGTGCATGAATTGGGCCACGTCATTGGCTTCTGGCATGAGCACACACGGCCTGACCGTGACGATCATGTGACCATCATCCGGGATAACATCCAACCAGGTGAGACTCATTGGTGAGTCATTAGATGAAATCCTGCCTTACAACTGTGTTTCTAACAGGAGTCAAGGTTTATAGACTTTGTGTGTATGTTTTTAAATTCACACCCATGTCCTGCTTTCTACGAGTGTGAATGACACTCATAATGACTGTGAAGCCACATAGATCCCAACACTGTCTGTCACTCTCCTTCCACATCACAACGTATTAGCAGTCTGACAGGTGTTAAATCAAATGACACACTAGTCTATCATTCCTGACCTGATTTTTTTATTTAGAAACGCATCAGAGCCAGGTTTAAAATTTGGCTGAATAAAACATGTCCCCTTTCTGTTAAATGCTGAGAGGTGTGTACAGTATGTCTAGTTTATATTTGGGTTTGTGTGTATTTGAATTTTTCTTGGCTATAGAAGTGAATGCTCCAATATTACTATCTGTGCGTGTGTACACATGTATGAATATGTGTGTGTTTGTATGTAAATTACATGGTTTCCAGGCCAGGAGTATAACTTCCTCAAGATGGAGCCAGGAGAGGTCAACTCTCTCGGGGAACCATATGATTTTGATAGCATCATGCATTACGCCAGGAACACCTTCTCACGGTAACTTCTGGCACATAGACTGAATGATGTAACTGAATGATACATATAATCATGTAAAAAAAAGTACTTTATTAGGCTTTAAGTCTACATTAAAATAGAGTGATCTTTTTGCATGTCTTTTTGATATTACAAACACTATTTAATTTCAGAGGCTTCTGTTACTACATTTCCACGTAGTACACTGTGCACACCATGTAAATACTACTACTGTAAATCACAGGGTAGTGTTGTCTCAAATCAAACATGGCCATCATGCATCTATAAATGATAATCACAAAATCCATCTTTGTTTAATGGCATGTTGATGCCCAGCAAAAATCTGCTGGCTTTTTTATTCATTTGATTTACGTTAAGTTGTGTTAAAAATGGATAAAAATGAAGGTGTGTTTACTTACTTGTGTGCTCCCCATTTCCGAGGAGGTGGGAATAATCTCAGCCTCTAAATTGGCAACACATCATGTCATTTGGTAGTGATGCAGCTAAGGACAGCTACACTGCATTTCCACAGTTCCATGTGTTTAATGGTCCTTCCCCTTTGACTACATAGGCAAGATGACTGTGATGAATACAACACCCAGGTATCACTGTGCCATTATTGTCCAGGTTAAGACACTTGATTTCCCAAAATAACAAGATTAAGTACACAAGAATGAAAACTGAAACACAGTGATATTTTGATTATATTGTTACAACATGAAGTGTCTTTTCCAAAGAGAAAAGGCAAAACATAGTTTCCAAAGTTAACTTGGTAAAGACGGACACAGATGAATAAGATATTTCCCTACATTCAATAACTGCAACTGTATTTTAGTTGCAAATGTATTGGCTTTCCCACTGTGGATCAATTTCCATTCATTCTATTCAATTATAAAATGCATTAAATTAAAACAGAAAAGACAGAATTCACGGAGCTGAAAGTATACTCATAGAGATCAGTGTTTTTCAGAAATACAGTTGTTTATAAATGTGTCTTGTAATCTCATGTGTTATCATGCCGCGTGTCATGTTCTTATTATGTTTTTTCTTCCTGAAGGGGGATGTTCCTTGACACCATACTTCCATCGAGAGATGAAAATGGGGTTCGGCCCGCCATAGGCCAGCGGACAAGGCTCAGTAAAGGAGACATTGCACAGGCAAGGAAGCTGTATAGATGTCCAGGTACTGACATATTTACTACAAGACCACAATGTGTGTGTGTGCAAGGTTGTCCATCTTTTGTTGCTTTAAAACAAAAGATGACCTCTGTTTATGTTCAAACACCACTGGTGTAATGTTGACCCAGCCCTGTGCTCTCCAAAGCGCAGAAGTGAAGTTGAGTAATTTGTTTTTCCATGTGATACTTCCCTCTCTTTCGTTGGGTTTGTCTGTTTTAATGCATATACTCACTCCTCACACACGTCTCCTCATGAGTTCTTGTGCACACCCGTGTGGTTCTGGCATGTCTTGGGTCCCTGGTGATCTGTTCTGACGTGATCTGGATCTGCTCTCTAACAACACTGTTCAATAATGTTACGGAGGTTTGCAATCTTGAATGCTGCCATCCATCTAGCCTACACAGACAGACACACGCATACACACATAAACAAACACACTCTCTGAGTTCACTGTAGCTCGTGTACTGAATATGAGTCAAACAGATTTTTTATTGGTGGTGTCACTACTATGGACTACTTCAATATTTTTCAACAGTCCTGTTTGCATTTTGACACATTTAGTTTGTCTGGATTGTTTAGGACCATGTACCAGTTAAATCAAATTTTATTCTGAGAAGGTGTCAGTGAAGTATGTCAGTGTGTCCCAGCTGGAAATAGAAACATCAACCTTATAAGGTCATATCTGAATGATACCATATTCTCTGACAGATGAACACGGCCCCAGGGCATTGTGGGCAAAACTAGGAGGGGCACATTTGGCTAATCTCCTTTTGAGAAGGACGGCAGTGTTTAACTCAGAATGAAAAATAAAAGACATGAGACTTTTTTTGTGTGTTTTTTGACTAATTAAACTTCTCCCGTTCACTTACAGTAAATTACTCAATTAAAGGGAAATATCTGGTAAAATGTGACGCAATTTAATGATTGGACCTCACATGTACCCTGATACACACAGGAGTAGAAACATACGTACTATAACCTCCTACATGCTAACCTAAAATAAACCAGACACAGTGTGAGACGGGAGTTTGTTTTGGGAATCATTTTAATTCCTTTACAGTTTTCATAAGCAGAAATGCCTCTCTAACAGTTCCCATATGCGCACATCAGATATTATAGACATAAGCTTTGGCAAAAAAAGATGTGCATGAGGCTGTTGTTTGGTCTAAATTGGCTGTAAATTATGATGAATTTGGGCTTTTGTTCAGATAAAAAATAATAATAGATATGGGAGCCATGTGTTCTGTAGTGATGTACCAGTCGTTAGTACACAGCTGAAAGGATTATGCACAAACACATGATTTACCACAAAAATGTAACTCCATCTGTGTGTGTGTATGTGTCTTTGTGTATGTGGGTGTGTGCTTCCAGCATGTGGAGAGACGCTCCAAGAGTCAACGGGCAATTTCTCATCTCCTGGTTACCCCAACGGATACCCCTCATACACACACTGTGTCTGGAGAATATCTGTTACACCCGGAGAAAAGGTGCATGCACACACACACACACACACACACACACACACACACGCACACACACGCACACACACACACTGTAGCCGCCTGCAGTGCAGTGAATGTTCATGCAGTGACAATAAGAGACTGCTGACAGAACGACTGTATATTGATTATGTCCTTATACCCTCTTCCTATGGTCTTTCACTCCTCATCCGGTCTCTGAAATACAAACTAATCATGAACATTTATGTGTATTGTTTGCATTGTTGTCGCCCACATTTGTTGCTGCTTTATGTTTTTTCTTTGTTTGCTCCTCCAGATTGTTCTTAACTTCACCACCATGGATCTGTACAAAAGTAGCCTCTGTTGGTATGACTACATTGAGGTTCGGGATGGATACTGGAGGAAAGCTCCATTACTCGGTAAGATCAAGAATCAGAGGAGGATGTAAAGATGAAGGAGCTGGACGCCCTTTAATTAAAAACTGTTTGCATCATCCATGTCACGTTTACTTTTCCCTTGGTTGGATTTTTGTTCATATCAGATAATTGACATTTTGAAACTTTAAATATGAAGGAGGTGTTTTTTTCATAGACTGTATAAAATAAGTGGATACAGTCATGAGGCTTGTCCAGGTTTTGATCATATTAAGGATGTGATGTTTACATGGGACACAGAGAAATAAGAATACTCATATCCCTGTGTACATGATAAACAGTAGTATCCCAGCTGTTTGTACAGACACGTGATGTTGAACCCATAAAGACCCAGTGCTACTTTTGTGACTGTTCCCAAAAGAATTTTTCTCCAGATTAGGCTTTCTGAAGTGATTTATCACCATTTATTGTAATATTATCCTCTGTATTTTGTGTTTTTCTAGTGTAAATCATGTATTTTCCTAGCTTTAATTCACTGATCATGTAGATGTTCATAAAAACTCAATGTAAATTCAAAGGTAATTCAATCAGAAACAGAGAAAACTGATGAAAAGTGGCTTTTTCAACAAAGATATCAATAACTGAACATAAAAACAAACATCTACAACTGCTGTCATTGATCCAACTCCATGGGTTTTACAAGTGAATCAATGTTCTAGAAGACGATGGGGTTTCCATGGTAACTACAGAGCCTCTGAACGTCCAAATGGGTCATATCTGATGACCATGAAAAGATGACAAACTGCGTTTTACACCAATTATTTCCACGGATTGATAGGATTAGTGGATCAACAGGTATTAAACACTTTGGATCCGTAGATGATTTTGGTTGCCAGTGGCTTAATGGGCTAAAGCATAATGTGTTAATTTAATGTGATATTTTAGTAGCTGCTTCCTCACTGTAAATGAGGTCACTTATGTTTATTGCAGACTTTATACTATTAAATGCCAACACACATGTAAGATTTGACTTGCCGGTATTCATCTACTGTCAGCCATGAGAGACAAGATCAACAGGTAAACATGTCCCCCATCTGTAAATCCGTCAGTGTTAGAGCTGCACAATTTATCGTTTGAGCACGATGTACGTGTGCGCAATAGTCACATCACAGGTCCTGCAATGTGGACGGCAAGTGAACTCAACATGTTCTCTTCTAATTTCAACCTGGGTACCTGACATACGCTGCGCACATCCACCAATCACAATCCTTCTAAATCAGTTTGCCGAAGCAGACCACGCCCCTGCATATGGAGTGAGTCGCTGGTAACAACATTGAAAAATGAGCAACAAACAAAAGAAAATCACGGAAAATGAAGACTTGGTGCCAAAAAGAAAAGCAACGTCAGTTATCTGGAATTATTTTGGCTACAAGAAGGATGATATTGAAACGCGTGTTGTGTGTCGACAGTGTCTTGCACCTGTTGCCACAACAAGAGGACACACAACTAATTTGTTTGACCATTTACGTCGGCACCACACAGATATTATACCCTCCCGAGTATTTTTTCATATCACAATATATATCGAAGGGTTTAAGAAATCGCATTGTCAGTTTTTTCCAACATCATGCAGCCCTAGTCAGTGTCAGCATTCAGGACAGTGACGTGGATGAACATATGCAGTCATGACATGGCAGAGGGCAGATTGCATGTAAACACAGTCACTGGTTTTTGGACTACTGTTCTGAGTTGTCACTACTGTTGTGAGTTTGGCATCGTGGTTTTCAACATCTGGGCTTTTTCATGTGAAACTTTCATGTCTGTAAATGAAGATACAAATAAGCGACGTGTGAGGAGATAAATCAGAGCTATGTTTCGGCCCTCAAATTGGTGTCCATCTTTATTAACAGAGAGCTGTTCTGTGATACTTAAGCCAAAAAGTGGTCTTCCATTTTACTTCTGCAATATGGCTCCCACTGTACATGTGGACTACATCTGCTCTGAATCCAGACTCTTATTCACCCAGTGCCTCTGTTCACACCTTCCACAGCAACACACTCTACAGAGACAATGCATTTTGGACTGATCAATATAGCAATATGGAAAAAACAGACCATTCTGCTCACTGGGAAATGTAATTTCAACTACCTGCCAAATGTGATTGTGTACAGTTGTCCGATAACAGTGATGTAAATGTGTGCAATGTACAAATTAACAATATAGCTGCTCTGAATATCTGGCTGGCTGGAACACCATATAATGCAATACAAAATTAAAGCCATCATTCATAGTTATGACAATAGACTGAATAATCAAGTAATGGTAAACTTTATCAAACATTTGTGTAACAAAATCCATGCAACAAAATGTCTGTCAATGTATTAATAAACAGAAGCTCAGAAAGTCCAAATCAGTAGGTGAGTGAGCTGTCAGTCACACCTGTCAATCAAAGCCCAAATAGAAGTCATAAAAAATACTATGGAGCAATATTTGACAAAGGGATCATTGGTTCATTCACTAGAGGATCCAAATAATCCAAATGAGACCAGATGAATCTTGGAAAAAGTATGGACTTACTGTTACTCATGAGAAGTTTCTGAATGTGAGTTAGAGCCAGTATCCTGCAGCTGTCAGTCCTATTAGACTCTTTGGTATTGGTTTCAATTGCAAACCATGGCTGTTGCATCTCATGTTTACCTGATAAGGTTTCAACACGAAGCCTTACTTTTTGGTCCTTGTAAGTATGTGCGTTTGTGCATTTTACAGGCAGGTTTTGTGGCGATAAGGTTCCTGACGTTTTGATCTCCACCGACAGCCGAATGTGGATTGAGTTCCGCAGCAGCAGTAACTGGGTGGGAAAAGGCTTTGCTGCAGTATATGAAGGTAACTTTTCAAAAATAGAGAAAAAAGGATTAAGAATATGTATAACAAATAACAACCACTGCATGATTCATACTAACATGTGCGTGTATTTGGAATGCGTTTAGGGCTGTTGTGTATCTTTATCATTATTTTTTTCTCTCTCTGCTGAACAGCGATCTGTGGCGGGGAGATTACCAAGGACTCGGGACAGATTCAGTCTCCCAATTATCCTGATGACTACAGGCCGTCCAAAGAGTGTGTGTGGAGAATCACTGTGTCAGAGGGATATAACGTCGGGCTCAGCTTCCAGGCCTTTGAGGTAACTCAATCTGTGTGTGTCTTACTCTTGTGTGTATGTGCTTAGGAATGTCTGGGTCAGATTTCACGCTTGTATAGCCACTAGAAAGTTAATAAAGGTGTTGTGTGTGTATGTGTGTGAGAGAGAGTCAGTGAGTGAGTGGACAGAGACATAGAGCAGGCCGCTGAGAATTGGTTTTGCATTTGTTACACTATAAAAATGTCAGTGTGAGTGCTAAATGACTCAATCTGTACTCACACATGAAAGGTCAGAGTTCACCTTTTCACTAGAGTTAACATCAGTCTCTTTTGAAACCACATCAGTCTCTTATACATGTTTCTGTCCCCTTTACTTTTTGTCAGTCCTTTGCCAAGTGTGTCTTAAATTCAACTCTTGGACCAAACAGCATGAACACATTTTTTACGGTTCAGGAGCCACAAGGAAAGGTGAACCCAGCGAATATAACATTTTCTTGTCAAACCATTATGAGCTTTTTCAGTTGATTGTCATAACTTTTTGTGTACCACCTTCATCCGATGGTAAATGTCCACACTATTTGAAGAGAACAAAATTAGAGCAAATGTTACAGATATTGCCTACTTTTAAATTTCATGACCATTTCCTGTCCTTGTTCTGTCCTGCTCAGTTGGTGTGTTTAGATTTCCACATAAAATCATGTAGTATGTGGTGTATAAAGACCCGAGCTGTAAGTCTTAAATTTCACTCCAGTTGTCATTCTCACAAAGATTTTTAAAAAACATTTTTAGCATTTTGATGTTGCAGATTTGCTCTGTCAGGCCAAAAGGTTTGTGGGGTTCATGCCAGGACACCATGAACAAGCAGGAGGAAAATGCTGAATTCACACCAGTCAATATTATGCATTAAAACTATTATATACTCTTATCATTATTATTATTATTATTATTATTATTATTAGGGCTGTCAAACAATGAAAAATTTTAATCAGATTAATCACAAAGTTGCTGTGGATTAATTTTGGTTAATCACGATTAAATATAATTAATTTTTAATCTATATTAATTGCATTTCATTTAACAAGACTCAAGAAAGAAGGGACTATATATGCACTTAACGTGTTTATTAAACACCTTCAAAAATTTCAACAAAACAACTTGAAACAAAATGACTGTAACCAACTGTTTGGTCTTTTTTTTTGTCCTCATATTTCCATCCAGAGGCCAACCTGCCTTTTAAACTCTTCCATCTTTATGGGTTGGTTCTGCTGCCTGTCATTACTGGATCAACTGACCATTTGTTCATGCGCGACAGTAACTGTACTTGGACAAACTGACCCAAATGCAGAGACGTTCAGAGTCATTCTGAGCTGCAGATTGATCAATTGCGTTCAAATTTTTAATCAGATTAATCAGGATGATGGATTAATCTGCGTTAATGCATTAATTTTGACAGTCCTAATTATTATTATTATTATTATTATTATTATAATTACTACTGATTTATGACATTAGCAACAATTGCTGAGTAAAAATCAAGAATAGATTTGTACTAGATCATTCATCAGAAGATTTGGATTCAACATTGTGTGGAGCTCTCATATAAAGCTTATGTGTTCTCCCTTTATGCCTGTTTCAGTGTCTTCTGATATTTTGGTTTGTTCATAATGGATGTGTCTAGAAAGCTACACCAGGTGCCTCCCATATTTGATTAGTATGATCCTAGTGTTACACAAGCTAAGCACTGTCCTAGTAGGCTGGATTTTGGCAGTGGTGCTCCACATATAGTCCCTCTGTTCACTGTCCTCTAGTGTTTTGTGTCCTGTCGCTTGAAACCTAATCAGCAGGTCCTGCACAGTCAATCTGTACAACATGCATAGTGTGAAAGCTCAGAGGAAAAAAATGTTCTGAAAAACAAATGCATCACTTTCCTGCTGTGTAATGCTCTGTGTGGAAGTAAAAACCATAACTGTGTGAAACGTAATCAGAATCAGCTCTATTGGCCAAGTATGTGAACAGATACAAGGAATTTGGCTTTGGTTTTTCTTTGCTCACAATGTACAATTTCAACATAAACACAAACTAACTTAAACATAGACCTAATATAAACAAACATTCGACTAGAAACAAGGACAACAACGGGTTGAGATTTACAGAGGATTTACATTGTAATATGTACAGAGTGCAAATTGGAGTTTTATACAGTGAGTGGATATGTACAGGGATCAGGTCTATTAAAAATATATGTTGATGTATATATTATTATAGTGCATATTAGTCTGAGTTCTTATACATAGTGCACATCAGTCAGTTTTATACAGAACGCAAATATAAGTTTCTTAACCCATAAAGACCCAAACAGCCACTGGTAACCAAAAGCATCTACTGATCTAAAGGGTTTAATACCTTCTGAACCACTAATCCTATCAATACAGTGAGATAATCAGGTTAAAAAAGAGTTTGTCATCTTTTCATGGTCATCAGATTTCCAATCCATTTAGACGTTCAGAGGCTCCTTAGCGAACATGGAAACACCGTCATCTTCTTCAACATTGATTCACCAGTAAAACCCATGGAGTTGGATCAATGACAGTGGATGGAAACAGTTGTTGTTTCGTTCAGTTATCGATGTCTTCGCTGAAAAAGTCACCTTTTCGTCAGTTTTCTCTGTTTCTGATATAATAACCCTCAACTTTAATCTGTGTTTTTATGAACATCTACATGATCAGCGAATTACGTAAAGGAAAAAACCTGATTTTTAGTGATAAAACGTAAAATACAGAGGATAATATTATAATAAATAGAAAAACTAATTTGGGAACTGACATAAAAGTAGTACTGGGTCTTTATGGGTTAAGCTATGTCAGGTTTCACTATAAAGATTGATGGCATCACCTGTGTAAACTAAACAGAGGGAACAGGCTCTATCCAGGATCTGCCCAATTTTTTTTTCAGCATAAATTGCACCACACAGTTTATTTGCAATGCACTGCCTCCCGGTGCATGTTTGTTTTGGTACAAGACCTTACAATAGTTGGATTGAGATTTGGTTGTCTGCTGAAAGAATGTCCAGTCCAGGTGTGCGTCCATCTTAATCCGTAATAGGTAAACAGAGGGTTGTCTGTAACATGTGAAAAGTCTCACCCAGATGGATCAGCAGCATATGGTAATTCTAGAAAAACAACAACATACAGACATTTCTCACAGCCTTCACGTGCTCACACTCATGTATATTTGTCTAGATCGAGAGGCACGACAGCTGTGCATATGACTACCTGGAGGTTCGAGACGGCCCTCTGGAGACAAGCCCTCTGATTGGTCGATTCTGTGGCTACGATAAGCCTGAAGATGTTCGCTCCACCTCGCATACGCTCTGGATGAAGTTTGTCTCAGATGGAACAGTCAACAAAGCAGGGTTTGCTGCTAACTTTTTCAAAGGTATGTGTATGATTACGTTAAAAATGCTTGTGTTTCTGGGTGCCAAAAAAAAAATTCCTTTGTTTGATGAAAATGTGCTCTGATCTGTGTGTTTTTCAGAGGAGGATGAGTGTGCCAAGCCAGACAATGGTGGATGTGAACAGAGGTGTGTAAACACTCTGGGCAGTTTCAAATGTGCCTGTGACCCGGGCTATGAACTAGCTCCAGACAAGAAGAGCTGTGAAGGTAATTGTGTGTGTTTGTGTGTGCATCATAGTGAATATATTTGTGTATGTGCATTCCTTTGTATGCCGCTGTGTGTTTCTGTAGGATATGAGTCGAGCTCGTTGTAAAGGAAAACATCCTAACAACCTCGATCAACAGGAAAAAAACATCTTTCTGACACAAAGCCACATGTGTTTCTGTTCCAGTGCCACAAATGCTGTTAGCGTTCTTTAATCTCACGAAATAGATTAACAACCCGTAATGACCCACATACTGAAACAACTGAATAAACCACTTCTGAAGCGCAGAGAGAAAACACCACGCTAGTGAAATTTCCAGCATGGTTTTACTGTATTTGTTTGAAGAATAGTAGTTACTTTGGCATTCACTGTGAATTAATTTGTGGGAAGATGAAACAGAGAGTGGATATTGAGTCTGAAGTTTAAGCCTGGATATAAAATTACGCCAACATTTGGATTCATTTTATGAAGCATTTTGTCATGCCCACATCACAATACAGAAAGTGAATGGGCATCATGTTACTAATATAACTCTGCTCGTCATCAGAAACTTGGCAGCTCTGCACCATCTCCTCACTGCAGGAAAGTCAACTTTTTAAACATGATATCCTTGTTTTTTGAGCTAGGAATCTTTCAGACTTTAAAGGCCTGTATTGGGTTTCAACCATGCGTTCAAAGTGAGCTACAACTTCAGTCTTACACCTAACCTTGAGTAGGTGTAAATCCTGTGAAATAGTATGGCGCATCGTTTTGAGAGGTGGGATGGCTTGGAAAACAAGGGGGACAAGAGCAAATTATACAGATTCTTTTTTCATGGTCTACTGATGGACATGGCTGAAAATAACAGTACGATTAATCTGCCTCAATGTGGCATTACACCTGTATTGTTCACATGGTACTAGTACTACCTGGTGAACTCTGGTAAATGTAATAATTCCAGGGGTTGTGTTTAACCTAAATCCTGTGTGAATCTGTCATGTCTGCAATTTGTAAAGTAAAAATTCCAATACACAAATTACCCACTCTGTCCCAGCAAACACAGAGGTCCTGTGGTAATAATACTCCCATGTAAATTAACATCTGTGTGATTAGTGTGATTGGCACCATTTCTGGTTCCCATCATGCATTTTTTTCTGCCTATTTCTGGGTCAGGAGGTTCATGTAGCAACGTAACATAGGTGTTCACTGAATAGAACAAACTTAAATCGCTCAGAAAAGCGACATCTCAAAAGATGATGAGAATGGATGACAACTGTTACACTGGAAAAAATCCAAATCTTACCAAGTGTATTTGTCTCATTTCTGATCAAATTATCTCATCACACTTAAAATAAGATGTAATCAGCTAAAGAGTACCTTTTCAGTGAGATATAAGAACTAATTTTTAGACAATAGATCTGGAAAATCTTATTTCAAGAAATCTTATCAAGATCATTTTCACTTGTTCCATTGGCAGATTTTTTTTTTGCTTAATTCAAATTTTTGCTGCTTAATTCAGGCAAAAAATAATGGAACAATGGAACAAGTGAAATTTATCTTGGTAAAGATTTCTTGAAATAACATTATCCAGATCTATTATCTAAAAATAAGTTCTTAGATCTCACTGAAAAGTTACTCTTTAGGTGATTATGTCTTATTTTAAGTGTGATGAGATTTTTTGACAGAAATGAGAAAAACACACTTGGTAAGATTTAGATTTAAGTGGGGAGCCTTGAAATTAGGCCCAGCGAATAATGTCAGTAAATCTGAATAAAAAATGGATTTTATTTATTCTGTGCAAATGTACAGCATGAAACACAGATGTAGGTGGTTACATTCCAAATCACTGGCGGCCCAAAGGTTATAATAGGCCAGGACGAGTAGGGCTTTGGGTGCAGCACATGACCTGAAGAATGAATAAAGATCTGCTTAGAATGGATGCATACTGCATTCTGTGACTTGTTGTCTAACATTTATAGCCTTTAGCCACTTCACCATTGAAGCACAGTGTTTAAACACACCTGGGCATGACAGCATAGTGATAAACACTAGTGCCTTGGAGATGTGAAGTGAAGGTGTAATTTTCTGGGGCAGTCGCTTTGTTGGTTTGGAGTCATTCAGATGAATCTTTTGTTTCAGTGCTGTAACTGCACATGAGCACAGCTTTAGTGTGAAACTAACTAGTTTCAACATATCATTTGGTGTTGAATTTTCCCTGACTTTAGAGACAATTTTATGTATGTCTGGTGCAACAGGCCCCTCATTTTCTGCAGCCACAAACACAACAAAATGTGAAAAAAGTATATTTGAATTTGATTTATATAGCATTTATCTCAGCACAATGGGCTCCCTTTATGACTGAAAACAAAGATTAAGAAGAAATTAAAGTAAAATAATGACTTGTAACAAGCTTAATCAGGATGCAAGTTGAATTTTGTTGTTGTATTTGTGTTGTATTTTGAATTGTTTGTGTCTTTGTGCCTCCAGCGGCCTGTGGTGGACTTTTGTCAAAGTTAAATGGCACCATCAGCACACCTGGTTGGCCTAAAGAGTATCCACCCAACAAGAACTGTGTGTGGCAGGTGGTTGCTCCCACTCAGTACCGCATCTCTATGCAGTTTGAGGCCTTTGAGCTGGAAGGGAATGAGGTGAGTGTGTCTGTGCATGTTAATTACAGGAGATGCTAAACACGGTCGACGTGGTTTTCAGCAGTGCCTTTGTGGTTTTAGGTGTGTAAATACGACTACGTGGAGGTGCGCAGTGGACTCTCCTCTGACTCTAAGCTTCATGGGAAATACTGTGGCACCGAGGTCCCTGAGGTCATCACTTCTCAGTACAACAACATGAGGATTGAGTTCAAGTCTGACAATACTGTCTCTAAGAAAGGCTTCAAGGCTCATTTCTTCTCAGGTAACTTGTGTGCAAGTGTTAGAGTTTAAGTATATGAGTGCATGTTTGTCATGAGTGGGCAGATTGAGACACACGTTGGCCTAAATAAGAGCCTTAGAAACATCCTGAGCGTAAAGATGGACAGCAGATATGTTAGCAAATATGTTAGCTATGCTGGAAGAGTAGTCTCTGGATACCTCTGTATATTGTCTTGCCATTACTGGAAGTGATAGTGTTATAGTATCAAAATTGGTCTTGATCTCATTTTGGTTTCAATGGCATTTTTACTCAGTCTTGGAGAAAGAGGACTTGGGATTCTGTCAAGGCCATTTTAGACCACAAGCTGCAGGCACGTCACCAAATTTCCTCAGATTTATTTGTTTACATCCAAGTTGTGATTTGGAATAAAAAAATCCAACAATTCTTTGTAGGTGTAACACATTTTACCAACTCACACACTGAAAAGTTCAAAGAGAAATACACATATACCCCCTTTATAAGTTTAATCTCTTTAAAGATGATTGATATTTCAGTGTTAATTAATTTATTTGGTTATATTTTACCTTAACATCCGGAATATGGGAAAGAGTTGTTTTCCATATTTGTCCTTGCTGTGTATCTGGTCTTGATTTAGATGATCTTACACCAAATAAGACCTATTTACCAATCAAAAGACTTCAGTCATGTTTAGTATAACTTCATCTGACTCAAATTTGTTTTCAAGGTAAATTTTTTCCAGCTGGATTGTTTCTCCTAAAGATTTAAGCTGATATGACCAACCCCTGTCAGTACTCACATCAGCAACGCAACAGCTCCTGCAACCACAGCCTTTTTGTTTATTTGTTTCAGCAGTAACAGGAAACTTGTCTTTCTTCTTCGTACATTGCCTATAACTGATTAATGTGAGACTATTAAACCATTTGATCTAGGTTGAGGGCAGATATATTCATTGTTACATGAGACTGAACCTATACACAGTTTTAATGCAACTGTAAAGAAAGTAAAACATCTTTTACAGATTTAATTGTCTAGTATGAGCACAATTCCTAGATGGAAAAAAAAAGGGTTTTGGGATGAATTTCCTACAAGCTAAATAGTTTTTTTTCTGTGTCCTCTGCCCACTCTGATCTGCTCATGAGTTTGTGTATACTAGCTATGTTTGTGGCTGCTTTTCTGTGTGTCTACATGTGTCTGTCCATCTGTCCTGCTGTGTCTCCTGAGCCTCCGGCGGCTCCCAGGCCTCCTCCACCCACGCTGCTCTCCACCCTCTCTCCCTCAGACAGGCTGGCACTGTGTCAGGAGCGAATGTTTGTGTTTGAGTCATGCCAGGACATAAAGCGTGGCCGCTCTCCTACTCGTGGCCGTAACAACAACAACAACAACAAGCTGGCAACCTCGTCAAAGGTCAGAGGTAACATGTACCTCAATCGGCATCTCTGATTGGCTCACATCCGCCGTGTGATACAGAGGGAATGGATGGATCCAGTTCAGTATGTGGATCTTTGTTAAATCCATTCTCCTTCACAGCGAAACATGTGTTTTGTCCCAGTTCCATAGGACTTTTTGAGACAGTCAATTCTAAAAGATTTGAGCTTTTCTTTTTTTCTGGTTGTCAGTTTCTCTTCCGTCAACAACAATAAAAACAGTAAAAGACAGAAAATGCAAAAAAAATCAAGAAAACAACATACAGTTAAAAAAAACAAAAAATTAAAAAAAAAAAAAAAAAATATATATATATATATATATGAAGAAGATGCAGTTTCATAGATTTTCATTTTTCTTTAGCATTAACATAAACGTTAACAACAGAAAATGCCATTATTAATATTGTTGAGAAGAACATGTTTTTCAAAAATAAACAATTTTTTTTTTCTGTCTGTGATGTCTCTAGATCAAGACCACTAGGGTAGAGATGGATGAACAGATCAAAAATTAAATGTAGATCCTTTTCAGTGTTATGGACTGTTGATTTTAATTGATTGTTTTCTGGTCACATGACCTGAACACAAAGCACATTCACAAGTAACATATGAAAAATAGCATTGTAACTTTTTGTTGAGAATAAAAGGACTCCTGAAGAATAACCTTGAGTTTGCAATTTAGGCATTTTTCATGGTTAATTAAGTAATTTGATATATATTGTTCAGCTCTAGCAGTGCAAGGTCACAGAAGGTTTTAATCCAGAGACAGACATGCATTTGTGTGGCCATTATAACATGGTGACACAACAAACTTAATAGTCACCTGAGACTGTTGCACAGTACTAAATTAAATGAATGTATGGCCACATGGAAATGTCTATTTCTTGAAAGATTTACAAATTGCATCACAGTTATTCATATTTTTTTTAGAGCTTTTGTGCAAACTAACCATTAAGAGGGTGAGAAAATATAAAATGTTCATGTATAAAAAGTAGATCAATAAAAAAAAACAAAACAGTTTGATTCTTGCCAGGTGGTAAAAGAAGTTAGTGGTTATTGAGACCTTTATGGGGACCAATCTGTTGCATAATTTTCAGCAAAGTATGATTGTTTGGTTCCAAATCAAACCACCCAAACCATGTCCATGTGAAAAGAATTAGTCCCCCTGCTAAGCTCAGTTCAGGCTGAAGATTTACAGTGAGATGAAGCTGTTTTACTAAATTGCAGACAGAAGTTATAGCAGCATGAGGTGGTCTGTTTCAGGTTAACTAGAACCAGCTGTCTCAGTAGTTGGTATTTTCTCTGCTTATTAGAAGTGATGCAAACTCCTCTGGATGACAAAACTGTACTGAGAATAGACAGGAAAAACTGTCATTTTCAGTGTAATTAATTTTTTTTTGTAGTAATTCACTCCAGCTGTCCACATTAAGATACTAAAAATTATATCCAGTTAAAATGTAATTAAAGAGAATCGTTGCTATGCAGATGGTACATTGCCTCATCTGCTTAAACATATTATATATGAGCTGGCAGGTTCTCAGAATGGTCCAAAATTGTACATTTCAAGTGTTTTTAGTTTATATCATTGTGAGTCTTTGAGTTAAACTGAGCAACAGTTAGCCCCTCATTTTTTCTTTTTGTCAGAGTCGTTACCCTCCATGTTTGTTTGTGTTGAATTCATGCAAATTTCAAAGCGTGCATTCGTGCCATGTGATAAAGGTGACAGAGCAGCATACATACATTTAGAATTTACGTGCATTTAGTAACCTGTAGATTGTGAACTTAGATGTACTAACCACTATGACATTGGGACAAAGCTATGATTTCTGCAAAAAAAATACAACAAATATCACCTACTTGCTGTTGCAGTGATGAATTTGTTGGATTTCAATTAACAATTGTAGGTAGTTTTCCCTCAACAATAGATCTAGATTTATTGATTTAAAATCTAGATTTATCTTTTCTATCTTTTATAGAGTGTTTAAAAATAAACTGCATAAACTGACCAACTCCGAAAGCCCCAGAGACCAACTCTAGTGTATGTACTGCTTTTACCTGGATGACCTCATCCAAATTCAGTTAGCTGTTAGGCACTGTAAATATGTATTAAAGCAGCTCAGTGGAGAGTTTTCTTAAACACCTCTCAGTCAGATACAGATGATGTGTGTATGTTAAAAGTTGCTGTGTGATTGGCTTCGTTAATACAAGAAGCTTCCAGAAATAGCTTTTGATTGGCGACAATCCAGCAGCTTTAGGGAGGTCCCTTCGACCTCACACACACTACTAATCCATGTGAGTGTCCGTGTAACTGTGTTGTAAGTGTGTGTATGTGGCTGCATGTGGACATTGTGTGCTTGACCTGAAGAAAGCTACAATGAACACTGTGTAGCATCAACCGCAAAGCTTCTTAGCCTCTGATAGGGTGAGACTGTGCCCACAATAGCACTGTAATACCACATCAGACACAGACAAACACACACACACAAATACACGCAGAGTAAAAGTGCAAGACAGAAAGGAGAAGGATTTAGAAGTTTCATTAAAAGCAGATCTAGTTTGATTCACTAGCTCTTACAATGAGGTGAGAGTCAGCGTCTGTGTCTAATCTCTCACGTCTCTTACTTCCAGTCACAAACACAACACAAACACTCAGCTGTTTCTCCCACACTCTCCCTGTACGTCCTCTGTCTTCCTATGCAGTCATTTGTCCATCTCCACCTCTCTGTCTAACACCATCATTGTTGTCAACGTGGCAGCCCCACACAGAGCGATTCTTCCTCAGTCGTTCCACTTCCACCCTGAGATCTGACTCGTTCCCACACTGTTGAACTTCTTTCTCTAAAGGCCTTTTTCATCACCCAGCCACACTGAGGAGGAGCCCGGTTTTTAACAGAAGCCACAAATTAAAGCATGAGTGAGCGAAAATGAGCAATAAGTAGAAAAACACCTCATCAGTCTTTAAGGAACGGATTTAAGCCTCTAAATATTGAAGCATTTTACTGTGTAACAAGCAGATGCACGCAACCATGTGGTTTTGATGTGTCACTCCAAATTTAGTGAAATGATGCACAACAACATTTTCCCATTTGATGGAATTCATAGATTTGGATCTACAGCATAAGGTTTGGTCCAAATGTGAAGACAGAAGCTCATCAGTTTTCACGGCTTCTCTTCAGTTGGCTGCTCTTCACCGACCGTTTGGCCCGAGGAGAACACAGCTGATCTGAAAACAGCTGTTACAGTGAGACAACTTTCAGAGCCACAGTGTGACCACAGAGCAGCCATAAAAGTGACCCAGAAGAGTAGCACAAAGAGGGTTTTATTGGCCAACAGAACCAGACTGTACTGCACAAACGCACACACATAAACGAGCCATACCTTTACTCTATACCCTCCTCTCTGGTTTTCCTGTTTAACATTTTTAATGCAGACCAAAAAATGTGTCAGGATTTTATTTTTAACTGTACCTCCTTTTGATCTAACCTTTCCTCTGACAGTCTTCAGGCTGTAGACTTAAAGCTGATGGTTACTGTATGTTGACTATGTCTTTAGGCTTTAAAGGGGTCATATTTTGCTAAACCCACTTTTATTAGTATTTGGTTCATTTATTTGTGTATTTGGACCCGAATAAGTTCAAAACGTTTGAATTTGAACCTTCCAGGTGCTGCAAAGCTATCTTTATATTCATTCCGGCAAAAATCGAGTGGATTTCTACAACCTGTTTTAATTCCTGCGTAATTTGTTACATTTTATAACTAGTTACATCACAACTTTTGCACATATAAAGTCAAGACTTCCGACGAACATTTCTCCAAATATGACATAATTATTTATCAGTAGCAGCGGTTGTAGTAAAAACTGAAAATATGTCCAAACTTCGAGCCGATTGCCTAAAATGTTCAGTTGTTGTTTGTATTAGCAAACTCAAGTGGTTGAACAGGACAGAGCACACAACCTGGAGGGGGTGGAGCCTGAAGTGGCTCATGCATTTAAAGGGCCAGCGCTCAAAACCACCTTTCTGGTGTCATTAGTCAGAAATAAAGTTGAAGATGGACCTGTGTAGTTGAATTAATGAAGAATTCAGACCCAAGCAGAGCATTTACAGTTTATGTAGACTACAGGGAAATGTTTGAAAATGCATAATTCCATTAAAAAAAGCTAAATATCACTTCTTTAACACTCAGCCTGTTAACATCTGTACAAAGAATTCAGAGATTTGTTTCTAAATACATATGCGCTTGAAAAAAAAAGTTATTGGAAGGATGTGAACATACTGTGAACTATGTGATAGTGAGCTGTAGAGTTAAACAGTTAAACAATTTTGTGTTCGGTAATTTCAGTGTTTGGAGCTCTGTTTATTGAAGCAGTAATTTGACGTTTTTCACCCAAAAATTTTGTCTCCCCAAATTTTGTTATACATAATGTTAACGTGCTTATAAATACCCACTCAAATATGTATAATACATGTATATAAGTTACTCTGCTTACATGACAGAGACTGTTGAACACCAAATGTGTCCACGTGTTACTGCTTGATCTGACCCATTAGCTAACTAACATTAGTTCCTAAACCACCTGCCAAACCAGATCTTAATGGAGTTCTCTGGCATAGAATCAGACTTTTATGAGGTGCTACAACATGTTCACACTTTGTATTTAATTTGTCACACTTTATCGGCACTGTCCAGTTCAGTTGAAGTAAATAAAGTAATAATTTACGTCAACATATGATAACACACAGTGAAGCAATGCCCTGCTGTGAACCGTATGGTATTTGACACCTCAAAGGCTTCATCTTTCCTGTGACTGGGTGTTTATACTTGCCGTGTTGTTTTTAATCTTTCGGCTTTGGTTGGGTTTTAACTAACATATTTTTCACATTACATATTCTGTCCTGCTTTACGTGGACTTTAATTCAAAGTTCATCGTGACAGTCCAGTCACGTACAGTTTATCTCGTAGTCATACAATAGTTCTGGGCGTTTTCTTATCAGGACTGCTGAATTTTTTGTCCACATCTCTGTCTTTATTTTCCACTTGTCGCTTTCTTACTTTTGTACTGTAGTCTTTGTTGTTTAATTCAATTTCCTTCTGCCCATTTCCTCATATCTCCATTTGCTTCTTGTATTTTGCCTTTCCCCTGCTGTCTCTTTTTCCTTTCTTCTTTAGGACACCATCCTCGGAGGCTCCCCCTTACTTGACCTCCCTCCTCACTCCTCCCCATCTCACTTCTGTTTCCTCATGAGTGATGTGTTGCATGTGTGTCTCTCACAGACAAAGATGAGTGCAGCAAGGACAACGGCGGCTGCCAGCACGAGTGCATCAACACAGTGGGCTCGTACGTTTGTCAGTGTCGTCATGGCTTTGTACTGCATGAGAACAAACATGACTGTAAGGAAGGTGGGTTTCACGTACATTCACATGCACACTGGCACAAAAACACAGACGACCACATGCATGTCCTCACACACTCACACAAGCATGTACTTATACATAAAAACAGTCATCGTCCATCGTACAGCCCCTATTCTGTCCACTCACATCAGAGTCCACATGACCACAGGATGTCTGTCACCATTTGAGGAAAATGCAGTCACGGAAAAAATTATTAGACCACCCCTTGTTTTCTTAAATTTCTTGTTCATTTTAATGCCTGGTACAACTAAAGGTGCATTTGTTTGGACAAACATAATGATAAAAACAAAAATAGCTCATAGTAGTTTAATTTCACAGCTGATATCTATCCATTTTCCATGATAATAACCAAAATCACTTCAGTTCTTACATCAATATCTGTGTCATTGTACTGACAAAAACAGTGCTTTTATTCATTCCATGTTTTCTTTTCTGTCTGTTTTAGTCACATGATACACACAGGAGTTAGGACTTGATTGCATAATCATTGTTTCTGATGACTTTTGATGGTCTAATAATTTTTCCTGTGACTGTATCTCTAACATATCGCAGACACCTGCCGGCAGAGCTGTACAACAGTAAGGACTTCTAATTTTGTCCTTAGATTTACTGAGTTTCCTTTTAAAGCACCTGATTCCAAATCTAGTATCTTTGTGGATAGATTTCAGGTCCTCTCCCTAAAAGAGAGTAACAAATTTGTCTCAGGTAATGTGTCTATGCAGTGACTGGACAAATGTCGCAGCTAATTTAATTGGCCAATCAGCAGTCAAATGGACACATGAATGAGCAGTGAATGGACAATCACTGATCCAGTTTGTTTGCTGGGGAACTTCCAACATCTTACTTTTGTTGTAAAGAACTCATCACAGTTTAAATGTTGCAAAATGTGTATGTGAAGATGTTATGAGCATGCAAATGAATAGAATGTTGTAGCAACATCTAGCAAATTTTCAAGCAGGTTCAACTGCTTTGTGATGTACTCCTTAAATATTGCAATAATTTGCGAAAAGAAAATATTGTTCACTTTTTGACTCTTAAAATCCCTGCACAGTGAGGAAAAAGACATCATCAGGGCTCAAAAAAGTATATTGAAGTAGATGGAGCTGTGCTGAGAGACAAGAATACTGTGTCAAAACTGCTGCCTGTTCATTTATTTAAATGAGATTATTTTGTTTGTGTCATGAGGTTGCAAAGGCAGCAGTCCTGATGAATTCCCAAACAATGTCTCCTTTATGTGCAATAAAATAAATGAAATAAAATATCTGCTTGAATACAACAGTCACCACTCTGTGAGCCCATATCTGATGGTTTATACATCTGGAGTAACACAGAGAAGGGAGTCTTTTATTTACTATTTTATTCATAATCCCTCCAGTTCAGGATGAAAACAGACAATACATTTTGTTGAAATGTAACTGAATTCTACTTAATGTGATTTAAGAGGCGCCTTAATATTGTTTCAACTAAACTTTGTCTTGTACTTAATCAAAAAGTTGACGCGTTGATTTTTCAGTTTTATGGCAAATCAGCTCTAAACATTTATTATCGTCTCCTTGATAGCTAATAATCAGTATCAGCCCTTCCATTACAACTTATTCTGATGAGGTGATTCAATCTCAGATGATTTCAGTCTAATATTGAAATGTCTACAAAACATGTAAAAGCAGCTCTGCCTGTAAGTTACCGAGTCTGCATTTATTGGAATGTACCTGTGTTTGTGTGAGAAACTGACACACAAAGACGGCAGACGGTTTCAGAATGACAGAAAATATCCTTTATTGAATGTGATTAGCCCTCCCCCATGTGCACACACACATACAAGTAAAAGTTGAAGTGACTCTTTGAAGTTGAACTTTTGAACGTGCATACACACCACATCGGAGAACACGTACACACCTCACTAAAAACTCCCTGTGCTGCTCATAAAAAGACTCATGTTTCAAACATCTGGGAGCTTAAAAGTCGTGCATGTAGCGCTGTCTTCCTGTGTGTGTCTGTGTGTTTACATGTGCATTAGACCTGCTTGACCCACTAACTGTGCAGAGTCATCCAAATCCAACTTCTCGTCACACAGCTTGTTTCAGTGTGTACTTATGGTCATACGTACACTAGGGCTGCACGATATTGGAAAAAAATGACATTTTTTTTAACCCTGCGATATTGTGATATATATTGCGAAATGAAAAAATACTCTGGAGGATATCATAGTTGTGTGGTGCTGATGTAAATGGTCAAACAGATTAGTTGTGTTACCTCTCGTTGTGGCAACAATTGCAACGCACTATCAACACAGAACACGTGTTTCAGTTTCATCCTTCGTGCTTTTCTTTTTTACAGCAAGTCTTCGTTTACGGTGATTTTCTCCTGTTCGTTGCTCATTTTTCAGTGTTGTTACCAGCGACTCACTCCAAACTAATTAAGAAAGATTGTGATTGGTGGATCGGTGTGCACAGTGTTGAAATTAGTTGAGAACACGTTGAGTTCATTTGCCTCGTATGTCGCAGGACCTGTGATGTGACTATTGTGCACATGTACATCGCAATGACGATGCTCAAACGATATATTGTGCAGCTCTAACGTACACTGTCTGCTTATGAAAGATTCAACAAGTGGAGTTGGATGTTTGGATAGTGTGACATGTTGCATTTATGTTAACAGCACCTTTTAGTGCTAGTGCTCTCCTGACACAAGTATGTTATAATTTAAGCCAATCACATTTGTCTGTGGTCTCAGGGATCCAGTAGACTTCTTTTTATAATGCAGGTATCTGCGAAATTTGAGTTGTTAAAGTTCTGTGGTGCTGTAGTACTGTAAACCCGTTTACATTTACAGATCTTTATTTGGTAATGTAAAGGATAGTATGTTTTTTCTGTTGTGTCAAACACATTTATAACACAATCTAACATCAGAGCATGTTTGTAGTAGGGTGTGAGGATCTATGCATTTACTGTGACAGCAATTTTTGTGAAACATTATTTCTGTATTAACTATATTGCACATTTTCTTTACATTTGCACATTGTGTTTGTAAATTCATCCATCTCGTTCTGTGTACGAGGTCTTTGTCCTTGTCTGTAAATAAAAGCAGTCTCTCTTTCACATTTTGTTTGCTGTGTGCATGCCTCTTTCCTCCCATGTCCTTCATTAAGTCATGGCAGTCACCACCTCCCACTTTACACACAAACTAACGCATGCCATGTACACTGACGTCTGTAAAGTTAGAATAAAATGTTTTTACCTTCCCTCATGAAATGATTGTAATAATGACAGACACCCACACATCACTGCACCTTTGGACTTAAACATGCTGTAATATGTGCAATATACTAATGCCGGTTTCACCTCAGATTTGATTTGCACTGCCACTTTCTATTCTATATTTACTCTGTTTTTATTCTATTTTTAGATTTATTTATTTAGATATATTTTAGGCATGTCTCTTGGTATTATGTGTCTCTTTCATATTATGTGCCTTCTGTGTGCCTTAAGCTAAGAGCTGCTGAACAAAATTTCGTTGTGCCTTGCATAATGACAATAAAGATTCTTGATCTTGATAAGGTGTCACTGTATCAAAGGTGATACTGACGTGTATAAGTAGGAATGAAATGAGGAACGTGTCTGGAAACAAAGTTATTCCAACTTTATGGACAACAGTTTACTTAATGTCTCAGAGTCAGAGGTGATTTTAACTGATACACAAAAGTGCAAAATCTGTCATGTGTAATAACACTTTTCAATACTGCGAGAAGGATGGAACTGTGGCTACTGTGAAGTTACAGAAGTTTGTTTGTCACAGAATTTAATCTCACAGTAGCTGGGTTCATATGCTTAATATGAATGCATGGCTTTTTGGATCTAAGATTGTTTTTAGTCAGTGCTTTTCAGGCAGTCTCTTGTATATTGCATATTGCTTTTCAGGTGTTGTCACCGACAGAAAAAATAAATAAATGTGCGATGTAGACATTTTAAAATCTAATCAAATCTAAATACAGAAGAGTAATATAATATTCATGACTGTGGTTTCCAGTGTATAATCACATAAAATAAGAAATGCGATTTACATTAGAATGAGCTGTGTATATCTGCAGTCTTTTTTTTTTTCATTTCTTATTATTTTTTTTAATCATGTTTCAATTTCAATTTATTTATTTGAACGGGACAGTGAGCATTAATGAACACACATATTTTCAGATGAATGTAAACACTCCAGATTTTAGCTAATGGCTAGTTTCCATCTGTTGGCCCACAGGAAATGTTCCATTAAAAAAGCTGTAAAAGTACAGATAATTATAAAATTCTATGCAATAGCCAGATATATCAACCATGTACATATTATGTATATTATGTACATATCATGTTGCAGTGTTATTTCTCATGTTATTACAGGTTTTAAAGTGCATTACTGCCATCTACTTTTTGTTTTGCTGCCACCATGTTGGAGGGTGAGATGAGGGTTATTCACTTGGTTTTAATCAGCATCTTCACCACTAGATACCACTAAATATTACACTTTGTTGTTTTTTTTTTTTTTTTTTTTAAAACACTTCATTACTATGAATGTTGCAAAATAGTGATTTATTCCAATATAATATTTTTGATACTGTATTTACCGTTTAAAACAGTATTAATTTTAACATTTTACATTGTTTGTATCAGTGACATAACCGGTCTTCAGTCATGTGGCCTTTACACTCTAATGTAACAACATAAACTGAGACAGGAAATATCATTATACTAAATCAGATGAAAATAAATCACAATATATCGCCTTATTACATATACTCTACTGCGATACAAAACCTTCTTTGTCATGGCAGTCGGAAATGAAATGCTTGATCAGTTTATGTCATTGATCTAATATAGACCGATAATAGTGAGTCAAATAGATAAACCAATAAAACTTAAAAGTAATGATACATGGACATTCCTGGATGTTTACAGTGTGATCTTAAAATAACATAGGTGTTATGGTGACTTCACCACTAGATACCATGGTTAAAACACTGTTTGGTTAATGGTTAAAACACTATTTTCATAGATCAAAGCTTCTATATATACACAGCATGTATCAAACCAGTTTTACACGTTCAAATAATTAAGTTATTATTTAAGCTAACACTTTATTTATCAAATGTTAGTACAGTAGTAATAATGGTAATGTGAGGTTGTTTTCTGTTCTTTCTTGTTTCAGTTTGTTAGAGTTGAAAGCACAGGAGTCAAACCATCGCCTCAGTGTTTATGCAAAGCATGCGTGCGTACATTCATGTGAAATTCATACAGAACTCGTCACCAGGATGTGTTTCTTTGAAATCCTTCCTCACTCTCTCGGTTCTCTCATTTCTCTCCTTCCTGTTCCCTTTCCATTTCCTCTGACCTTTTCCTGTGCAGCCATGATTTTAACTTCCTCTGTGTGTGTGCTTGTGTGTTTCTTTGCGTATGTGTGTGTCCAGCTGAGTGTGAGCATAAGATCCACAGCCCCGGTGGGACCCTGAGCAGCCCTAACTGGCCCGACAAGTATCCAAGTCGAAAGGAGTGCACCTGGGACATCACAGCCACGCCAGGACACAGAGTCAAGATTGTAAGTATGCATAAAATCAAACCACACACCGTCCATTTGAGTCTCACATTTTGGAAATCATCATCGTTACTGGCTTGCTCTGATTTCATGTAATATTTTATTCTGTCTGTGGGGTCATAATGTATGTTAAAGCCTCAGGCTGCCCTCCCCCTTTCTTCCTCCATGTTCCATTTATGAAACCCAAATGTGAACGAGGGAGAGAGTGCATGTTTGTATATTAGGACTAACTGCAAGTGTGTACTCATGCGTTAGAAAAAGGCCTTGGGCAGTAGCCATCTGTGTCCTAGTGTCTGAGTGTATGCAGCCTGCACACACACTCACATGCATGCATTTGTGCATGTGAGCATTTATGTGTCAACACATTTTCTGAGGTGCAGCAGATGTATGTATTTTTGATTAATTATGGGGGTCAGGGTTATTAGATTTTTAAAAAAAAAACTAGGGCTTCACTAAAATTAGTAGAAAACGGTAGAATATGTAACATCTCTGCATTCAAATATCTGACAAGTACTAGGCCTGCGTTTATATTTTCCTGAATAGTGTCATTAAGTTGCATCAAATGTTGCCCAAAAAAGCCCTAATTTTATACAGTATGAAATGTGTTTTGTTTCCGGTCAAATGGTATCAGTGGTATTGATATTGTTTAGTATTGATTTGTAAATGGCATTGGATGGATCACAGCTGTGGGACAGAATCATTCTTATACAAATGTTTAAATAATTTACATAATTCAATCAGTGATCAAGGAGTCTGCTCGCTGTATGTACTTTGACATTGTTTTTTTTTTTTTCTGAAATACAACAGAAAATGAAAATATATCTGTAATTAAAGCCACACCTCTTAAAGGTGGGGTGCAAGATGTTTTCCTGGAGCATTTTTACTATATTTCTTAAAATCCCCGTCACACTCTGATTACAACCAATTAATTAAATGCTCTAACACAAAAATAAAAAAAATGTAGTCACCTGTGGAACGGAGAGGACTGGAAAAACACTGTCCAATCATTTTAAGCGCCTACTCGAAATGATTGAACAGTGATATGTCCATCAAACTCAACTGCCATTTGTCCCTCCCCCCTTTGTGCGTACCCCTCTTCGTGCATGAATCGCTTGCTTGGAGCACTGGTACAGGAAAAGAAGCCAGAGCTTGGCTGGATATATTAGCAATATTAGGATGTAAAGTTCACCGGAAAACTGTCTTGTCACAAACATAAATCGCTAGGAAATGTAATGTTCACCAGATAGGAATGAACTGGGGCTGTAAGAGTGGGGGTGTTGGAGGAGACTGAAGGAGGTATGCATGGATCGGAGCTGGTGTTGGAGCCCGAACCGGGCAAATTGTTGCTGCGCAGCGCTCGTGAACAAGCATTGCACGTGCCAGTATTCTGGAGGCGTGGCTTTGGAGGGATGTCTAAAGAAAGGGGTTTGGACTTTGGAATTGTGTATTTTCAAAATGTAGCTTGCTCGAACCGTTTTTCTAAGATCTCGTACCCCACCTTTAAAAGGCTCAATATTTCCCAGTGCTGCTGAGCATAAAGGTGGATTACCATCTGCTATGTTTGAGCTTTGACTAGAGTGAGTATCTCCTTAACTTAAAATCCCTGAATGTACAAATCAAACCAAACGCTGCCTTGTTTTTGCAATTTAACAACCACTTGATGCCGCTATATTACACACAGATAAGTTGACGTACCTACAGGGTGTCCCTAAAGTCTGGACATGTAGGCAAAAATGCATAATTTCTTGAAATACATTTTTTTAAAATTCAACAATATTTTATTCAGCTGGAACATTAACAAAAAACAGCTTCAGTATGATTTCCATCATTTGTGATGCAAAAATTGATGCACTTTGCAAGATTCACATGAACTCGATGCAATAACTCCACATTGTGGTCGATGTAAGCACATATTTATGCGTTCAATTAAGTGTGTTCCATCTGTGATTTTTACTGAGTACACCTTCTCCTTTAGCACACCCCAGAAAAAGAAGTCAAGGGGGCTAAAGTCTGGTGAATGAGGAGACCACTCCACATGACCACGTCTTCCAATCCAGTTAGGGAAATTGTCATTCAACCAATCTCTTATTTCT
>JAPQRP010000001.1:39767417-39779804 GCA_037367295.1 Apogon hyalosoma
CCACAGTGCTTCAGTTTCAGCTTCACAGTTTGTCATGTCTTTTATGGATTGTGATTGTCTCTCTCAACTCACCATATGTTTTTGATTAGTACATTTTTATTTTCATCAATTGCTAGAAATTTCAGGCGACCCATTTGAATTCCAGGTGACCCCACATGGGGTCCCGACCCCAAGGTTGCTAAACACTGGGCTATATCCTGTATCCTTTGTTTATTTACCATAGACTATTTTGCTAAGGGCTGGAGAAGTGTACTGACATGTTCAGAAAGTAAACACAATTAGCCGAAAAGTAGCTAAAAGTAAGTACTACCATGTCATTTACACATTTAAAACAACCAGTTGAAGATTAGGTCAATTCATTTCTCATTTTGAGAAAAAAAGCAGGGTGTTTTCTTTTGGAACCTTATAGCTCACTTTGTAATATTTATGAGGTGTTCTGGCATCCTCATTTGTCATACATCAAGCACATTGTTTCTGAAACATGCTTAGGAAGCTGCTATACATGAATTTTTGGCCTTTTTCTTCAGTTGAACCACCTTTAACTCAAACTACTTGATTTGGGAAACGTTTTGTTCAATAAAGCATCACAAGAGTGGAGATGAGCCGGGCCTTCATCTGAATGGTGGAAGCTGTTCTCCAGTCTTTTCTGCACATGTAACTCCTCTGAGTCCTCCAGTTGGCAGACCTGTATCCAAGGAGCTCATCTTGATGCCATAGCTGTGCCTCTGGGAGCAAACTGGTATTCATTAATAATTTGGTAAAGAAATGAACAGCTCACAGTGACATATTCAACACCCTTTGTTTCACTCAAAAGGTGTAAAGCTAGTACCTACTGCCTTGGGGCCTACAAGAATAACATGCACAGCAGATGAAGCATTTTATTGTAATTTAAAAGGTGTTTTCTAAACACAATGTAAATAGTTTTGGAAATATCAAATATAAAAAGTATCAAACATATTGACATAAAAAACTACTTTTTAATATTTATTTAATCAGGCATGTCTTTAAGGCCAAATGCTGATTCACAGTGCCAACCGGTGTCAACCAATCAAAATTAAATCAAAAGTTGACAGCAGCTATATGCATGAAAGGATATTGAACTGACCCACTGTGTGTAAACAGTAGTAAGTATTACACATAACCACAAGTATTACTTCAGTATCATACAGAGTAGGACATGAGCACTGAACAGGAGACAAACAAACAAACAAGAATAGCAAACATAGGCAACAAGACAAACAGAGAAAACAAGACAGGAGTAAAACCAATTTACATTCAACAACTGAATCCACCAAATGTCAGGCTGAGAAACAGCAGCATGTATCAATGAAACAGTCCGGTCCTTGAAAGCAAACCTAGAGATAAAACTGTCCCTTTTTAGTGTTCTTTGCAGCTCATTCCAATCTCCAGCTGCAGCAGACGTGACAAAAAAAAAGAAAGAAAAAAAAAAGACAGCAGTATTTGCTACAGGGATTTTAAAAACAAGATAAAGTGAACTGAACATATGTTGTAGGCAGCAGATTTACAGTACTTTCAACAACATGCAGTACTTTGCAATAAGTCACAAAGTTGTGCAGGCTCACTGCTGTTTCAGTATCAGTTCAGTGCATTAGATATTTACATGACATACAGGAGGTGGTCAGCAACTGCCTCCTTATTTCTTTATCATCATCTATTATTTTCAGTCCCCACAGGACCCTTGAGCCTATAAAGACATAGATCTCATTCATCTCAGTCTTCAACTGACAACTCTTGCAGTGATCCCCCAGAACATTGAACACATTTGGTTTTTCTCTTTCTCAGTGCTTTTTTTCCAGGTGTTTCTGGGTTTTTCCCATTTTCTCTCTGGAGCCCTGCTTAGGGCAGTGCATACAGTTTATGAACCATCATGGACTAAGATGTGTCAAATCTATCTCCACCTCCACTGTTGGATTGTTGTTGACTGGGAATGGCTGTTGGTCTGATGACAGGGGTCTTTGTTAATCTTACATCTTCCAGGCGGATCTCATGAAATTGCGTTGTATGTCACGTCAGGTCTTATGGTATTTGGCGTGCTGTACATACCTATTTTCATCCTTTTGCATTTTATTCAACACCGTTTGATGCCAATGTATGTCAAGATCTCCAGTTTACATATCTGTAACCATTAACTCCAACCTTAACCCTGACCCTAAACCTAAGCATAAACCTAACCCTATTTATTGCACAGTTTATTGCAACATTTTTTTTATTTTCAAAGCATGTGCATAGGTTGCATAGTTGGTAAAATGTGGGATTTAAATATCAAACTAAGTTGTAAGAATGGCTTTGTATATTGACAGCAAAAATATGATTCAAACCACATAATTTGCATATGATTGGTTGTGTCTCAGTGTACAGCAGCAGGCCACAGCCTCTCTGTGGATAAATAACAGCAAGACTTCAATCCTGTATTTCAAGAATTACACATATGATCTTTGAGCAAAATTTTTAGAGAAAATTTTTAAAAAATGTAAGTGTAAGCATCAATAAAACTTTGATGTTCGGCTTCGCCTCTAACAGTTTGTTGCTTTCCCACGTATTGGTGTGTGTCTCTCAAAGCCTCCTTCACTAGTCTAAAATATCACAATGACTTGTGTTGTTACACAATAACATATCATTCTGTTGCACCTCAGCTTATGACACCTTCTGTTCATCTGTGAATGGTAGAATAAGCAACACATGGAAAGAACGGAGAAAATGAGTATGTGCCAAATCCTCACCTCAGAGGTTTTCTGTGTTCAGTTACTTTACAAGTGGCAGATGCTTTAGAAATGACTCATATTACAGTGTGAAATGTTTTTTTTTGTTTGTTTGTTTTAAATATGTTTATTGAATTTTCCAATTTCAAAATGAACGCACTAACAAACAAACAAACAAACAAACACACTAATATTGCTCAGCTATATTAAGAAAAAAAAAGATATAAAATCACAAGACACCACAGTCCACATCAGATTCATACATACATACATACACACATACATACATACTTAACATAAAAGATGTCCGATAGTATCAGTATATTCTACAAGCAAACGAAGGCCCGAGACAAAATAGTGGACACATTTCCATCAACATAATCAAGAAAAGGTTTCAATATACAATTAAAAACCTCAGACCTAGAGTTTACCAAACATGTCAGGAAGTCAAGCGGGATATGTTCCAGGATCAACTTAAACCACCCAGAGACTGTAGGGGGGTTATATGAGATCCAGTTCAGTAAAATATTTTTCCGAGCACAGAAAGATAGGACATTGTACAGCTTCCTAGTGTTCTTATTTACAATGTGCTTATTTGGTAAACCAAGAAGAAGAGTCAAAGGATCGAGATCAATGTTAATTTGAAGAATATTTCTCATCTCGACAAGGACTGACCCCCAGTATTCCTGTAACCTGGGACAAGACCAGAGGCAATGTGTCAGGGTGCCCTCATTAATTCTGCATTTAGGGCACAATGATGAGGAGCCAGCTTTGAACTTAGATACACGTTTTGGGGAGAAATGCACTCTGTGTAATAATTTGAGTTGTAGAGCCCAGGAATGGTTACAAACGGTTATTTTTTTGGCAGCGGTACAAATCATATCTCACATATCTTCAGTTATCTCCAAACCCAATTTGCTACCCCAGGCCTGTGCCTGTGAATGAGGAACATTCTTACAATGTCTGTTCAATATTTTATGACACATGCTAAGTGTAACTTCCCGTGCAGCGCTCAGAAGCCATTTTTCAACCTCAGAAACTTCAGTGTAATTAACCAACGTTGTTTCTTTTTTAATGAAGTTCCTTATTTGAAAAAAATGGAAAAGATTATTCTTGTCTATTTGAACTGTTTGCATAACCTGAGTAAAAGACAAAAGAACCCTCTCCTCAAAAAGGCAACCAAAAGAAGAAATACCCTTAGAAACCCAGTCTCTAAAACCCAAGTCCAGTTTACCCAGAATAAAGTCTGGGTTGTCCACTATTGGGGTAAAAGTAGATGTTTTCCCAGCTGTCCCTTCAATGTGTTGTACTGTCCTCCAGGCTCTAACTGTTTTAATTGTTATCGGGTTCCTCGAGCATGTCTTAATTGTTCTCATGTCTTTCAAAAAGAGCAGGTTTTGTAAAGGACGTGTACATTGCAAAACTTGTGTGAAATGTTTAATTCTGACTACAAGTAGAAATTTGGCATTTGAAACACATAGCAAGTTTCATATCAAAACATAATAAAAGTTCACATTTTTCAGGCATTTATTAAGTTGGAGTTTGTCTTAACCTACGGATACTTTTATCTTAATCGCTACATCCATGTGTCTCTGAAAAGGTTGAATTTAGGGTCCCATTATGTTTAAAATGTGATATTTCATTAACAGTTCGGCAGAATATTCTAAAATCCTGCAAAAATGTTCAGTTGCAGTTACAGATGAACTGAAGAAATTTTAGTGATCAAAAGGTCAAAGGTAAATGTCTGGTTATTCTTATGCGTGCAACATCTCAGGAACCTCCTCATGGACAACAAAACATTCACTTGATCTTAAGTGTGAACTGAGTAGATTATGGTGGATGCTGAAACATTTTTGGAGATAAATGAAGATTTCAGGTAATGATGTGAGGAAAATAATGGAATTTTGTTTTTTGAAATAGGGTATGAATTTTCGCCCATAAATGTTTTGAACATGTGAATGAATATTATGTATCTTTATGAGTGATTTCATTATTTTTGTGGTTTTATTGCTGTACTTCCTTAGATTTTGATTCATGTTGCTGGTGCTGGGATAGTAATTGTGCTGTATTATGGCCTTTTGTTTAGTGTTTTATGATGATGTATTGATATTAACATGTAAGGTTTTCATGACCTTTTGTGACATCACTATAACCTGCTCGACCAGGGAATACACATGAAAATGAACTTTTAGCTATTGTTATCTGATACTACAGTCTATGTATTGTGCACTGTCCCTCAGCGTTGTACAGTAATGAAGTAATAATACTTCACTACTGTACTCAAGTATGTTTTGGGAGAATTTGTACTTGACATTGCATTTTCATTCTGTTTACTTTCACTTTGACTTCACAACATTTCCTATCTCAATAGTATACTTCTACTCCGATACATATTTAATGCACAGTATCATTGCTTGTTACAAAGAATGTATTAAAGGAAATTTGGTGTTTTCACCGCTGAGATGACTGGTGACTGCAACACAGTCAGGAAGCTGATTTGTCACTGGGCCTACTTATGTAACGCACAAGTGCAAACAACGGTCCACTCTCAACCTGTTGATGTAAGCAGCAGCGTAATACTCAAAATTCTGACTGCCTTTGGTTGTTACTAACATTTATTTGTACTGTTGCTTTCATTACTTGAGTACATTCAATTGAAGATTACTTAATATAATTAAGTACAGTTAATACTAGATAACTAAAAACTTTAACCCTTTACACCCTATTCCCAAAACAGTCTGTCTGGCCTTTTTTTTTTTTTTTTTCTTATTTTGACTATAAAAAGGTTGGAAAATATGCTGTGAGTGAGTCCTTTTGCCCATTTTTCCAGACTTAGAACACTGAAAATTTAGCAGTCAATTACAACTGCATATTATAAATCTGCTAAAATGGCTTATTCTCCAGCTTCTAGTACAGGTGTGAGTGAAATGACTGTAATGACCTAATAAAGCCTACAAAGTGCAAAGTCTCAGGTTTCAGAAACTGTTGGAATTTTTTCAATTGCATAAACAGGTAAAGAGTTACTTGTTTATTTCGAATGTAACATTAAAACCAAACAACAAAAAGATTTATATAAAAATAAAGGAAATCATTCGAAAAAGAGCAGGATGAAGTTTAATTTATAATGTCCCGCCCCCTTACCCCCTCCCTCTACCTACCCTAAATTCCTATGTCAGATCCCACAAGTAACTCAAAAATCCTACACATTCTACACATATCAGACTAAATTCTGATTAAGCACAAAAGACAACAATGCTGTGCACATCAAAAATACACCCTTCCCCTTTTTTCAACAACATTTCACATCAAAATAGACTCTGTCCCTTTCGTAGCAGCAATAATTCACATATCACAACAAAAATAAACTCTGTCCATTTCATAGCAACAATATCCATATCAGAAACAAAAATAAACTCTGACCATTTCATAGTAATAAAACTAATATCAAAAACAAAAATAAACTGTCCATTTCATAGTAATAATACACATATCAAAACAAAAATAAACTCTGTCCATTTCATAGTAATAATACACATATCAAAACAAAAATAAACTCTGTCCATTTCATAGCAACAATATCCATATCAGAAACAAAAATAAACTCTGACCATTTCATCGTAATAAAACCAATATCAAAAACAAAAATAAACTGTCCATTTCATAGCAATAATACCCATATCAAAAAGAAAAATAAACTCTGTCCATTTCATAGCAATAATAAACATATCAAAAACAAAAACAAACTCTGTCCATTTCATAACAATAAAGCTCATGCTCAATATGTTAATGTTAGTGACTTGAACTTCTACTAAATTCATATTTTGTACTTCTACTCAAGTATGACTTCCCAGTACTTTACACAACACTTCTGTCCCTGGTACATAAACTTTTTTTTTTCTTGTTTGTTTGTTTGTTTGTTTGTTTACAGTGGATCACGCAGTGTCTTTGTCCAAGTGTCCTCTCATAATGGGACACTAACATTCCTTTCAGATGTCTCCTGCATATATTCTGTTGCTTTTGTTGTTGTTGTCACGCAGCCGTAGACGGTCCTGTCAGCTGACACCCGTCCCGCTGCGGAGTCACTTATAAAACGTGGGTACAGTCACACTCTCACACTTTGTCCACGGCTCCTTATTTTAGCAGCCAATCAGCTGAGAGGGCGTGGACATACACCCCTCTGCAGAACCCGAGCACGCGCCTCCCAAAAACCGACATGTCGAATGAGGAAATATGTGGATTTAATGACAAACATCCACCACTTGAATAACTTCAGTTTATCCAAGTATGGTGTACAGTAAGAGCAGGAGGTCCGCCCTGCACAGACACTGACCTGAATGCATTGTACACTTATAATAAAGACTATGGAAGGTCAGTTGCATAACTTCAATGTGTTGCACAACTTGAGGCTGGTGCACGGCTCTAGTCGGGGTGCGTCTTTCTGTACATGGCGGAAAAGTGCGTCCAAATGTGTCCTTACGTATGCATGTGACGTCTCACCGGCACTAGTATTACTTAAGCAACTTTTTGCAACTCACATCACTGCCAACTTTTCAGCCGGTCATCAGACTATCCTGCCCGGAGAAAAAGGTATTGTACAGTTTTATTATACGTTTTGGACAATTCCCCCTGGAGAATATCTGAGTTTTGTCTACATTGTTTCCATTATAATAGACTGTTTGACGTGTAAAACTTGGATTCTAGGTATTTCTAGTGTCAGTACTTCAAACTCCACTCTTTGTCCTGCATGGTGTGTGAATCTCAGCAGTATTTGCAGCCTGTTTACTTTCTGATCACAAATAATAAGAAGAAAAATCCACTTTTACTGCTGTCTTTTCAGTGATTTGGAATCTGTACCTATACTAGAAATATTAACAATGAAAAGAGTATACACTTTTTTTTAACAGTTCTCGGCCGTAATGCATGCATCTATAAATGAAATATTACAATTTGTGCGTTTGCTTTTTCTTTTTTTGCAGACATATGGCTCTCAGAAGTGCTGCCCTCCGTCTCCTCTCCAACACCCAAAAATGTGCTGTTGTCACCACATCTAGAGCTCAGAGCACAGTAGCAGCTGCCCAAGGTATGTTTAAAGTTATCCTTTAAATATAAAGAAAGAAGTGCTATGCTAAAGTACAGAGGCAAACTTATATTGACAAGCAGTTCTTTGTCATTACTGTCTGCTTGTACGTATGTTTGCTTTTCTTTGGTTTTTCACACACTATAGGTTGTTGATTTTATGTACATGCATATTTTTATCTGGGGTGGTCAGTCTTTTTATTTATTATGTGTCATTGTGTTTTTATCTTTTTATTATGTTTTTGTTCTGTTTATTTTACTGCACAGCACTTTGGAAACCTTTGTGTTAATTTAAATGTGTGCTTTATAAATACAAATGGATTGGATTGGATGTGTGATTGATGGGACTAAACTCACTTCTTTCGTTCTTTTTTTTTCTTTCTTTAGATGCTGAGGAAATCAAAAAGCCGGCTAAGGCGCGTAAGTAACATTTCGCTGAGTCTGGATCCCCTCACACAGTATTGTTACTACATCTGATGGTGACATAACTGCTGTATGTATGTCTGTTCTTGTTTTGACCTCAGCCAAGGTGCCATTCAACTGGCGGGACGCTCTGGATCTGGAGGGTCAACTGACAGAGGAGGAGGTCATGATCCGGGACTCCTTCCGTGACTACTGCCAGGAAAAACTCATGCCCCGCATCTTGATGGCCAACCGACACGAACGTGAGCCAAACACACATGATCATACTATTTATGTTTTGATCAGACTGTATGCGCTAACTGACTGTCTGTTTTTGAGTTGCTATGGAGATGAATATCACTATAACACAAAAATAATATGCTGAAACAAGTCATTCCAGTTTCATTTATTGTATTTGGTGAGAATTTTCTGTTTCCTTCTCTTCAGATTTCCACCGTGAAATTGTCTCAGAGATGGGAGAACTGGGTGTTTTGGGCCCGACTATCAAAGGTGAGCAGGTATTATTATGACAACATAGGTTATGCTATAACCTTTTGAAATGTGTAAAAGTAGATGCTTGGTGTAAAATAAAAGACCCAAATGGACAGGTCGCTTAGTTAAAATGAATGTATTGTGCACAGTAATACTAGTATCAAATCTTTGCTCTTTTTTCTGGCTTTTAGAGACATTATTTTCCATTTTGGGTTTGTTTATTTCTTGAGACTTCTCATTTATTAGTATGTATATTTCTTTAATTATCATATTGATAATATATTTTCCTGTACACATTGTACAAATTGCATATTTTAGTTTATGTATAGATATGTTTTTCTTTTTCTGTTGTATTGATAATTTCTTTCCTAACACTTTTATTGTACCTGAATGGAGTGACTGTAACACCCAATAATTTCCCCTTGGGATTAATAAAGTATTCTGATTCTGATTTATAATATTATACACCCTTATTTCTGTTTCTTTTTCTGTAGGATATGGCTGTGCAGGCACTAGTTATGTGGCGTATGGCTTAATTGCCAGAGAGGTTGAGAGAGTGGACAGTGGGTATCGATCAGTCATGAGTGTTCAGTCTTCACTGGTCATGCACCCTATCAATGCTTATGGCACTGACGCCCAGAAGGAGAAATACCTGCCCAGGCTTGGTAAGTGCCACATTTTCTGCAGATGGCCTTTTGAAATAGCAGAGGAGCTTAAGACTCTTTGAATATGAATGTGTATTGTTGCTGTGTGTGCTGCAGCTCGTGGAGAAATCCTGGGCTGCTTCGGTTTGACAGAACCAAACCATGGCAGTGATCCCAGCAGTATGGAGACCAAGGCCAAGTACAACCCATCCAGTGGCACCTTCACCATCAGTGGGGCAAAGACATGGTTGGTAGACTCAGAAAACATGTTTCCAGCTAAATTAAGTCAAAATTGCATAAATTCAACATCATTTTTTCAGCATGTCCATCCTACTGCAGTGTAAATTGGTGCTTCTTATTCTCACCATGTTTTGCCTTTGTCTTATTTCTTTGGTGGTGTTTTGTCACTGTTTCCACACAATATCACTTTTGTTTCTAGTATTAACCCAGATGGCAATTACCATCCCAAAGGCTTTAATGCTTACTGTGGATCCGGCCCAAAGGTAATTGCTATCTGGGAATTCAGTGAACTTTGCAGCCATCTTTTGGTCTACACATGCATAAACATGTAATTATTTCCTAAGTTTATTTCCATTGCATTTATTCACATTTGCCTCGTATTGACACAACTATTGTACCTTTCTTGTAACTTTTTCTTTATATTTCACATGATATTTTTGATATCTTCACTTACATTTTTTTTTAATGAGCTAACCCTTATTTAATAGGTACTTATGTTCTTATTGATCCTCACTTAGCATACAGACATCCTGATGCATCAGCATTTCCTCAAAAAAATGAATTGGCAGTTGACTCTGAGTCTCATTAATACACAGTAATTATATATGACACGACTCTTCTCTTGAACTCCTTTACCCTTTAAAAAGACCGGCTGCAGAGTATGTTGTGCTTACCGAGCCTAGGCAGACGTTTCTCTTCCTGGAATATGTGAAGATCGTATACAAGCCTTTCCTGTTCCTCTGCTAGGATCACTAATTCCCCTGTGGCAGACATCGCTGTAGTATGGGCCAAATGTGAAGACGGCAGGGTTCGGGGTTTCATCTTGGAGCGTGGAATGAAGGGTTTTGCCACTCCAAAGATTGAAGGGAAATTCTCCCTGAGAGCATCTGCCACCGGTATGATCCTAATGGATGAGGTGGAAGTTCCCCAGGAGAACCTGCTGCCTAATGTCTCCGGTCTGGCTGTGAGTGTCTCTGCATCATTTTGGCCCCATAATAACCAAAGCTATACCTCTTTGATATATATATATTTATATCTCATATGTACACTGGAAAAAATCGAAATCTTACCAAGTATATTTTTCTCATTTCTAGTCCAAATATCTCATCGCACTTAAAATAAGGCGTAACTTTTCAGTGAAATATGACAACTTATTTTTAGACAATAGATCTTGAAAATCTTACTTCAGGAGATCTTACCAAGTTAATTTTCACTTTTTCCATTGGCAGATTTTTTTGCTTGAATTAAGCAAAAAAATCTTGAATGAAGCAAAAAAATCTGCCAATGGAACAAGTGAAAATTATCTTGGTAAGATTTCTTGAAATAAGATTTTCCAGATCTATTGTCTAAAAATAAGTTCTTATATCTCACTGAAAACTTACTCTTCAGGTGATTAAGCCTTATTTCAAGTGTGATGAGATATTTGGACTAGATATGAGAAAAATACACTTGGTAAGATTTAGATTTTTGCAGTGTATTGCTATCTGACATCTGTTTTGTCACCTATCTTTATTACCAGGGTCCTTTTGGATGTCTCAACAATGCTCGGTATGGCATTGCATGGGGGGCCCTGGGAGCTGCTGAATTCTGCTTCCACGCTGCACGACAGTACACCCTGGACAGGTGCATCATGTTGTTAAAACTATGCATTTTATATGAACGTGTTAGATGTCTTTACTGAAATCTAAATCCTGCTGAAAGCAAACACTGCTTCAATGACCACACCTTTCAATTAACTTTATTATTTACTGTTCTCTAAACAGGATCCAGTTTGGGGTGCCACTGGCCCGGAACCAGCTGATGCAGAAGAAAATGGCTGACATGTTGACAGAGATCACTATTGGGCTGCAGTCATGTTTGACACTGGGAAGACTTATTGATGAGAAGAAGTTAGTCTTTCTGGTTTGAGGCTTTTCTTTCACTGGTGACACTTACTTGTTTACCTTTGATGCTGAAACTGTTCTTCATTTTCCATCCATATAGATCAGCACCAGAGATGATCTCCTTGCTGAAGAGAAATAGCTGTGGCAAGGCCTTAGATATCGCCAGACAAGCCAGAGACATGCTGGGAGGGAATGGAATCGCAGACGAGTACCACATCATCCGTCATGTTATGAACCTGGAGGCTGTAAACACGTATGAGGGTAAATACACACCAGTGCATTTTGATGATTTGTTCTTCAGGGACCATGCACATTTATTAACAGTGAAAGTATTTTATTGCACTTACATCCAGCAAGTAGCATTTGTGTCTTATGCATAGCACTGTCCACTTCAGTGCACATCATCTGCTGATGTGCAGATGTTTTAAAATTAAAGTTGGCAGGATTTTCACCATCCAGAGTGCAAGTAATCATCATCACCATCCATTTTTTTAACAGTTTAGTCCTTGTGAAGGTTGTGGGGATGCCAGAGCCTATCCCAGGCACCAACAGGAAAAGCCGGGGTACAGAGTACATGTGTTGCCAGTTTATCGCAGGGCTGACATATACAGACAGGCAACCATTCACTTTCATTTTCACACCCATTGATGATTTAAACTGAGTAATTAACATATTAAAGTGCATCAATTAGACATCATGTCATTTTGTAATGGAAACCTGCTTTGTAACATCACTAGCCCGTCCACACTGGAAAAAAATTAAACTCTTATCAAGTGTATTTTTCTCATTTCTAGTCCCGATATCTCATAACACTCAAAATAAGACATAATCACCTAAAGAGGAATTTTTCTGGGAGATATAAGAACTTATTTTTAGACAGTAGATCTGGAAAATCTTATTTCAAGAAATCTTACCAAGATAATTTTCACT
>JAPQRP010000001.1:39781775-39794411 GCA_037367295.1 Apogon hyalosoma
AAGAACTTATTTTTAGACAATGGATCTTGAAAATCTTATTTCAAGAAATCTTACCAAGATAATTTTCACTTGTTCCATTGGTAGATTTTGGTTTTTTTTTGCATGAATTAAGCAAAAAAAAAAATCTTAAATTAAGCAAAATGGGAAAAATACACTTGGTAAGGTTTGGATTTTTTCCAGTGTAATAATTCCGATCTGATGTTAGTTAACCTTTAGCTTATGTTTATTAGAAAGATAACTCTATATTCTGATATCTGTAAGTCAAGTTAGCACCAGCAGTAACAGTATATCAAATTGTGAAATGAATTTCAATCTATAAACTGAATGAAAACACCAACATTTAGTTGATCATTTTGTGTGTAGGAAACAAAGCAGCAGATTAGAGATGAAGACCAGGCTGATGAAGAAACAGGTGCATATTTAGGGATTTAAGTGAGGTGGAATTATATAGAGACGCGGCACATGATCACCTAAAAATGTTTAGTTTATTTTGGAAAGGAAACCAAATCTGTACTCTTTGGATGTTGGTGGAAATTGGTTTAAAAAATGTAATTGCCTCCATGTGCCTCCTCCACTAGGGGTCAGTAATGTATGGATTATTACAAACTGACTAGTTTTTTTAAGCAGCAAAGCAAAACTCATCTTTGCAAAGAAAAATTATGAACAAACATGATTATGCGTGTGTTCTGATTAATTGCTTTAGAGGTGAAAAATAGTTTAAATGTCTGCAAATATGGATAGTTTATATATTTTTATTTTATGTGATATATTTCAGTCAGTCATCTTCTGAACCGCTTTATCCTGGAGAGGGTCATGGGGGTGCTGGAGCCTATCCCAGCAAAAAAAAATACAGTGTTGTTCTCCTACTTCTGTGGTCAGTCTACAACTACTTGATCAGTGATTGTTTTTTCTACAGGAACACATGACATACACGCTTTGATCCTGGGCAGAGCAATCACTGGACTTCAGTCTTTTACTGTTGGAAAGTAAAGTTTCTCATCTACATATGGACATGGACTTGCTGTGGACACATCGGTCTTCTTATGAACACACCTTTGGAGGGAACATCTTATTGGTGGAAATGCAGCACTTAATCTTTTTAGGTTCCCAAATCTCAAACACCTTATCACATCCATTTGTGTTCCTTAAAGGGACCATCTTTGGGACTGTAATAATGTATGTGTGTAGAATTATAAAGTGTGTACTTTAAAGATTATGGGGTAATGAGTTGGTTATGATGAAAACATTGAATATGTAAATACATGGCTTTAATATGAGGGAGAATGTGAATGAGTGCAACTTAACTGCTGTATGTATTGATCCCTTAATGTTGAAATAAATGTAATTCTCTTCTGTTGTCTTTCTTTGTAGTTACATGGTGATGTTGGTTACTTCAGGCCATACATTGGAGCTGAAAATCTTAAGTACCAGACACAATGAGGCATGGTAACCGAAGTCAAGCAAACAAGTCTTTGTATTTTTTTTTTTTTTTTTTATTTCAACAGCAGATACTGAATATGAAGTACTTAAAACAGGAATACAGCTTGTTTTGGGTTTTTTTGAGTCATAACTCTAAACTTGCAAAAACATAAAGGAGGAGTCCTTTTGAAACTTAAGTCCATGAACATGAAAATAGTCATGAAGTCTTACAGAAACCTTGTGATAAACATAATATGGAACATATTAGCTCTTTGTGAAGAACTCATTAAAAATTGGACGCTGGCGTGTCGTTGATGACCAGGCCCTCTCTGAGGCTACTGAGCACCTGGCTGGCCTCCAGGAGTTCTTGGTTGAGTTTACTGCAGCGCTCCAGCACCTCCGTCAACTCCTGCAGCTTCACCTGCATCTTATTACTGTTGTCTTCATACACTGAGTACAGCTGCTCCTTCATCTGCTGGCATATATCTGACACCTATGACAGTAAGATCAAGATAACTTATCAGATCATGATGCCTCAAGGGAAGGGGCAAAACACTTAACACAAACATCTTCTACCTTCTCCACTATCTTCTCCTGAAAGTCTTCCAACACCTTTTGATCAGTGGTGCGGCGGTCGTTTGTCTTTTCCACCAGTTCCTGCACTCTCTTGCTGATCTCATCTATACTTAAAGTAGGGCTAAGGGATGTTAACAAACAGACAAAGATTAATCTTAATCTCTAGGGCTGTACTGGTTTGTAAAAAGTAATTTGTGAGACAGATATGATTATGAAGGTTAATCTGTACCTGGTAGGATGCTCTTGCTTCTCTGACATCTTTATGTTTAAAGGCTCTCCTCTCACTTGGTCTGTGTCTTCTGTCTGCATCGACAATAGTAAATACAAGAGAATACAAGAAATGTCATGATTTGATAGAGCCCCATAAATAGCTGTATAGCTGCTACTCAGTGGAATAGGTTGTCTTGTGCTGTGAAAAAAATCTAACAATATAAGAAGTTTTAAAACTATTCTTAAGAAAAAAGCTAAGTAAGAATCTGACAGCAGAGTGAGAAAAGACTAAGTAAGAATCTGTCCAAATTTGAAATACATTTGTATATGTTTTAATTGTTTTACTATAAGGCACTGTTGCCTATTTTGTAAACTTCTCTTTACATGTATGCATTAAAATGATGTATGTGCTATTTTAAGTGACGGATCCCAGGAAGACTAGTTGTTACCTTTGCAGCAACTACTGGGAATCCATTTTTAACAAATACAATGTTTAACCCTTGTAAGAACAAGTAGAGTAAATCTAGCAAAGATGCTACCAAGTGAGTAATTTTAAAAGTACTGCAGTAATTCAACATGCTGTCTGGTCACTGCACCAGTAGATGTATGACTACCTCTGAGGTAGTCATACATCTACTTTTTTAAATTTTTATTTTCAAGAACTTATTTATTATTCATTGATAGAACATACAAAAATAGAATAAAACAAGAATATGCAAAACATCAGACATTCTAAGCCATAATAACAATAAAGTAATAATAAGAGGACATAAAAACTACAAGAATAAATACAATTAAACATATATAGACAAAATATAAATAATTAATAAATAAATTAAAGAGAATAAAAATGACGATCCAACAATAAGTAAAGGTATAGTTAGAAAAGGAAAGAAAAATATTACAATATGAAGTGGCAGACCAATTTATTCAAGGTAATTGTAGTAAAACTGAAGCGCTTTCTTTATTCTTAAATTTAATGTTTTAGTGACACAAAATAGATTTTCAATTCTATAGAAAATAACTGAAATGATGGGGATGCTTTGGATATCTCAGCTTTATGAATATGAAATTTACCCAGAAGAATTAAGAGGTCGATTACGTTAAAAAAAATCATTACTATGAGAAAAGTAGCCAAAAATAATAATTTTCTCATCAAACTGATACTTAACTGTAGTTTTGCCATACATCTACTGGTGCATTGTAACATAATGAGAATGAAATGATGACTAAATAGTGCAGAAAATGGATAGTTCTATTAAAGACAGCTTACTCTGTGTTACACCGTCAAATATGTCCTTCAAGTTTTATGTAGCATTAGCGGAACTTTACCATCTGTGCCCTTTCATGGCCACTCGGAGAAGTGCATGGTGAGGTGGATGGGACTTCATCAAAGAAAAGCTCCATCCTTATCTGTCTGACTCTGGATCAGTGTCACACCTGTGCGCCACAAGAGGCAGGTTAGCTTCAATTCTGATAGCACTTTTAGCTAACATTAGCGTTAAATCAACTACTTGTAAGACTTCAGATTTATTGTGCGCTTCATTGCAACCAAATATCTTCAACTCAAACAAAAACAGCACATACTTTGAAGTGGTACCAGGCAAACACTGCCAGCAGAAAGCGTAAATATCAAAAATATGTAATTAGCTCTCAACTTCATTAGCTAACTGCTAGCTAACGGGGATTTTCCTAGCAGTGCTGAGTTTTCTTTTTATTCGTGTAACTTTGAAGTCCCACCCCCATCATGTTTAGAATACGGAAGAGGATTAGGGCCACTGGAAAAACAAAACAAACAAACAAAAAAAAAAACAACAAAAAAACAATTAAGGTCCAAAAAAAAAAAAAAATCTGAGAAAAAAGTCAGAATTCTGTATAAAAAAAAAAAGTCAGAATTCCGAGATTAAATTCAGAGTTCGGAGAATAAAGTCAAATTTCTGTGAAAAAGTTTTTTCTCAGAATTCTGACTTTTTTCTCAAATTAATAATAATATTTAAAAAAAATATTGGACCGTATTTTAATTGTATTTTTTTCTAGTGGCCCTAATCCTCTTCCGTATGTTCATATGCGATAATCAGTTATATTTATTTAGATATAAGATACTTTTCATATATTCTATAATTAAATAGAAGTGTTCACAGTTTCACTTTAGCAGCCTACATAATAAATCACCACAACCCAGATATTTACTCTGCTCTTTTAAATGAATGTATTTTTGTGGATACAGCATTTAGATTTTTACATTGTCTGGTAACTTAAATACATATACTACTTATACTCTGACTGGAATAATGTCATGTATTGTGTCTCTAGTGTTGGAGGAAGTTGCTCACTCAGACTGTGGTAGACTGGGGTTAACTAATCTGACGGGATGATGAGGATGGGACTGATTGATCTCTGCTGCTATGGGAGGAGTAATCCATCCCTTCTCTGCTCTGTGTCTCTGCCCACCCACGGTTTGGATTATTCCAGCTCAGAGGACACAGCCCAGCAGAGGCACGCAGGCTGCATGTAATGTCCTCATGTCTGCTCAGTAGAGCATGAAGTGATGAACATTAACATGATAATGATGACATGATTCCAGTGAAATCAGGCTGATTTACAGCTGTGTAGAAACATGTGGATTATCCTGCGAGATCTAAAAGTTGGAAACTGCAAAGAGCTGATCCTGACAGGTAGGTACAATAATCACTGCTCAGTCTGTGTGGTTTTATTGTCACAAAAGTATCTGTTAAATCTAAGAAGTAAATAAAAGGTCAAATATACTGGGTAGAAAAAATGAATCTAATTGTGAATCATTAGTAGTAATTATGACTTTGTGTGCATTTCAGGTTGTGGGACTTCACTAACAGGATAAATCAACCAGGGAACATTTCCACTGTGTACAATGGATTAATTGCTTCTCACAGGAGGAAGTGGTGGTTCCTGCTCTGGGAATATAGCTTTAATTACACAGACAAAGGCGGACCTTCATTCCAGTACCTGGTTCATAATATGGATCCTCTTTATAAAGAATACAAACCACCTGCAAGGGACCTGATCCAGCTCCCCAAATCTGTCCTGTACCTCCTGGTGGCTGCCCTGGTTGTGGTGGCTGTGGCTTATGCTATCGTGGGTCACCTCATTAAAGACCTCATGCTGGATATCACAGGTACGTCAGGTGTAACAGATGTATAGATGTATATATATTGAACATGATGTGGATGACAAAACACCAACAAATTACACCAGCTTGCCATTTCTTTCATTAAGTTTGTGTCCTATTGCATGAACAAACATATTCATGCAGCTGTAACTTCCTGAGACCCAGGAAAGTAAATGTTTCGGGTTTTTGACATTAAATAATTGTAATGACTGGAAAAAGCATAATGTAACCTTTTTTTCAGATACAATTTTTTTTTTATTAAATTTTTTTATGAAATGTCCTTTGCGGTGGACAGGATTTTTTATTTTTTTTTCTAAGTAAAGTTGTGAAACTCTTGTCCCTTACAGAAGACAAAAATGCATTGCTGGGTCTCAGGAGGATAACATGATGAAGTCAGATATAAAGAGTTTTGGTTCATTTATGGCATATTATAGCCAGTGTCAGGAAGGGAAGTTTTAAAATGACACCACAACTCATTGCACAATATATTCCCTTACATGTAATTTGTAATATATTCTGTAAGATTTCTGAAACATTGTCCTTCAGTGTTGTATGAAAAATGTGAATGAGGAAGGCATTCAAGCAATACTGTTGCTTAATGAAAAATAACCTCTAGTGTCACTGAATGTACGAAATAAGACGTACGATGAAAGTGCTGTATATGTAAACACAGCATAATGCGGTGTGATGTTTTGTGTGTCAAAAAAGATAAAGACTTGATCTTATTTTCCACAGCATCAAGATAGAGAGAAAACTATAACAAAACTCTACATTTTAGTTGTATAGTTCATAACAGAATGTGTAATTTAGACTTAGTTTCTAAAGTGTATTTTGTTGCCTCACACCTAATTCTACTGAAATAAAAACAACACCTGAAAAGGCACTTTTTATTAGAGAGGCCAATAAATCAGTGTAAATAGGTAATTTTACAAACTATCAATATTGGCAGAAGTTAGTGCTGATAGCAGCCAACGACTGATTTACATCTAACTGGAATGATTTTCTAATGACTCAATAGATGAATATGGCTCACACATATATTACTAATTATATTATTTATATTACTAATTTAGTTCCACGGTTATTAATTACATTGGCTTTGTTGAGGAGTTCAGCTTAATTTACCAAGGTGTTTATTCCTTTAGTTATCCAGTTAATAATAGCCAGAAAGTTTTTTGATTTCAGGCAAAAATGAATGATATCTGTCAACTAATCAGCTTTTCCATCATGCAAACTATCATTACTGTATAGGCTGTTAAAAATCCACTGGTGCTGGGCATCTAGGGTGCACCTTTTTAACATAAGTAACAGTAATGTAAAGTTACACTTATGTTTGATCCACCGGGAACAGCAGTGTGTTGTGCACAAAGCCTTCAAAGTACATTTTGTGCTTTAGTTTCACTGAGCTTAAAATAAAAACCTTTTAGGTAACTAGCTGACTTTGGTGGTGGTTTAATTCATCAGAAGGTATGAGGAGTATTTCTTCACTGAAGTTAAGTAATTGAAAAAGCATAATGTATGAAATGCTGAAACACTAAAAGGCTTTTTTTTTTAATAAATAGAACATGTGTGTGTCTGTATTTATTAATGCCCGAGGTCTTATTTATTTTGAATGTAAATGGAAACATAAAGAGGGTTTTCAGGTACTCATACATGTTATGAGGTATTGAAAAAGCTTTGTCTGTTGTAGCAGAAATATCTTGCATGATGTTTCATGAGCAAATGCCTTTTGGGGGGGTTTATAGTTCTATATGAAGTGAATTGTCTGACCACTTCTTCTCTTGTTTCCATCCATAGACTGTTTGCTTGGTCCTATAGATGATGACATTAAAAAAGATGGCGAGGTGGAAGGAGTCAGCCCACTGCACATGCCAGCCCCCCTCTCCCACTCCCACCCCAATGCCTTCCACGTGTGGGACCAAGATGATGTCATCATCCCCATGACGCCCCCAAGTGAGAGCCCGACGGCCAGCCCTCTGATGGCAGTCATCCCTTACATACCCTCTATCTTCCCACATTCTTCGTTCAACGTGGGCAGCCCGTCTTACAACCATCCCATCCCAAAATACAGTGACATTTGAGGATTCATCACATACTTCAACTCTATTTTCTTCTCTCCTTTTTACTTTATCTTCTTTCTTGATTCACTCGGATGTGAATCTTACCAGTAGCTCATTATTTTCATCTCTCTGGCAATGAAATACAGGAGCGTGTCTGACATCAACATGCAGTAAACATGAGGACTTAAGTGTTTTTCCCATCTGACTTGAAACATTCAAGCACTGTGTAAGGCCAAGCAGATGGACAGATTTAATTGTTTTGGAGTAACTGGCCAGCTCTAAACCATATGGATCTGTGTATTATGACTCTCAGCAACAAACAGGAGTTATTTTCTTCCCCAGATTTGTGCACAGACACTTAGCGGGACAGCCTTCACTTGTTAATTCTCCCAGTGGATTTGTGCCAAGTTACTGCAGTATCATGATTATCCTCCTCCTGCCAGACTCTCATGTGACGTCAGTCTGTACATGTGATCGCGACTTAATTTGACAAAGAGGAGTGAGAAAATGAAGGAGGAAAGCCAGATGGAAAAGGTCTCTAACACGTTCATAGGGCAAGAAACATCATTGGGCAGGCTGCCATTCAAATATATCACAGATTTTAACCTTATCTTAAGAAAATTAGAAAAAGAAAGTACCAGTAATTAAGAGTCTGTTCTTCATCATCATAATTCAGTAAAACTTTGGTAGTTAGATAATGTTTCATTCAATAATATACTAGCTGTGCAGCTGATACAGGACTTGATGATACATTGTACATGTATTAAGATCTGCAGTTGGCTTTAGCTTAGCTTCCTTAACCAAACCACTGGTTTGGATTTTAAAACGCTGTACCACTTGTTTTTCAGGATTTGGCACAGTTTGTCAGCGTTTGTCTAATAAGGCAGCTTTTAATACATGTTGGTGTTTCCATCTAATTATTCTGTTTGTTCCTTTTATTCAGACACCTCAGTCTCCTTTTCTCCCTCACACAGATGTTATTCATTATTTACTTACTGTTTCCATTGCACATATTCATAGCTCCTAAGTGTATTTTTACTAATATTCTACATTGCATTTCTGTTTTGTTTTGTTTGTTTGTTTGTTTGTTTTCAAATTGAACATGCAGGATGCATGAACAATATGTGCAAATTGAGTGTGCAAATGAAAACAGCTGGATGGAAAATGGTTCGATGAAATGCCACAGCCTTTGCAGTCGAAGATCTCAACCCAATTAGAGCTGAGTATCGAACATTGATATTTCTATGGAATGGCATTGAAGGAGTAAATCTCATCAGCAGGAGTGCAAGCAGCACAGATGGCTTTTACAGTTTTTATTGATTATGTGAACAAGCAAAGCTATGGTTAATTTGTTCATTTTTATGTTGTAAAACTGTCACAAGTGTAAAAATGACAGGGTGCTGAAACATAAAAGTTAAAGAGTTTATATTTTATGTAACAAAAGTGCTTTGAGTGTATAAAATTGCTGGTGATCTAAAAAATAAAGCTAAAGATTTGTATTTATTGTAGTATTGTGGTGCGATGGTTTGTTTAATTCTCTAATTTACTTATGTGCGTAAACTGTTTTTCATTTTTATATCATATCGTCAATGCTGAGATGAACTGGTACCTTATCAAAGGTAATCCCTACCTTCGCTCACAGTCAGCTGAGATAAACTCCAGCCCTCACGGAAAATGAACAAAATGCACTTTAATGTGTAACGTTATAGGTATTTTGTTGAAGTGGTATCAAAAAATTCATTTTGGATCAATGTATCACTGTGGCATGAAAACACCTTCAAAACCCAAATGAACACCTACAGATATTTTGATCCATTAGTCAGACAACACTTTCTATATATCAAAACAGTAAATGAGGAAATATCATTTGGAAGAATAAATCGAATAAATGTGTTCTTTCCTTTAATTTGTCACACAGTTGTTCCAGATACTGTGTGAAGCTTGTGACAACATTCAGGAAAAGACTCATTTACTTCAGGTTTGAACATGATCAAGATGTCATCAAATTCAATTCAGTCTTAACCTATAAAGACTCAAACAGTCCCCATCAACCATCTGCTGACCTTAACTGTTTAACACCTGATGATCCACCAATCCGATCAATAAAGGTCAATAATTGGTGTAAAATACAGTTTGTCATCTTTTCATGGTCATCAGATATGACCCATTTGGCTGTTCAGAGGCTGCGTAGTTACCATGGAAACACTATCATCTTCAACAAAATTAATTCACCGGTAAAACCTATGGAGTTTAATAAATGACAGCGGATGGAGACTCGTGTTTTTTACATTCAGTTATTGATATATTTGATGTAGAAGTCACTTCAATTTTCTCTGTGTTTGATAATAACCCTCAACTTCAATCTAAGCTTTTATGATCACCTACATGATCAATACATTAAATACAGGAAAATAACAGATTTTTACTGGGAAAAAAATGCTAAATTACAGAAGGTAATTTTATAATTTATGGTGATAAATTGCTTAAGAAAGGCTAAATAGAAAGGAAAAATTCATTTAGGAGCTGCCACAGGGGTACCGCTGGGTCTTTATGTGTTATCACAGTTAATGGAGTTCGTTTCATGAACACCCAAAAGGAAACAATTCAGCATCAAATAAAGTGTCTATTAAGAAAATCTTTGCAAACTGTCAATCTGTCTCTGTCTTATTCTGATACCAAATGTACCGTATTTCTGGGACTTTAGGAGGATTGGCTTAACTGACTAAACTAATAGGGTGAAGTTAATTCAATTAGTGGAGGTGTTTAGTTTAAGGTGACACGTTAATGCCCTTGAGGACAGTGGGCATAAATTTAATTGATACAACTTGGCAGAAATAGCCTGAATATCTCAACTTCTCTTTTGATAGTATAATAACAAATTCTAAAGTAAAATCAAACAATTTTGTGCTGCATTACAAATACATCCCACATTAAATGCTCGTGTTTATAGAATTTCACTAGTGGTGCTGAGCTGGTGCAGAACTGTCACTATGTTTTGACCTTAAATATTAGCAGTGACTTCTACATGCAAGACTGTACAGTGTGTATAAAACAGCAAAATGCATTCCTCTCATTGTGTATTCACTTGTTGACTTAATTTATTAATTCATTAATTTATAGTTTATTTGATAGGGATAGATAGAACTGAGAACTACAATCAAATGTAAGTGCCATAATGTTTGCAATGAAAGTTAATTTGAGAGACTTGTCCTTAGAAGAGTTTTTACAGCATAAAAAAAAAAGAAATATTAAGTATGACCTCAGTAAAGTTTGAAAGGAGCACAGCAAGATACTATAACACTACAGGTTTGTTGTTGAATAAACCACAATTTAATTTTTGTCTCGAATGTGGTGAAGTTCACAGTATTTTTCAGATGATCAGGCAGTGATTTCCAGAGTTCATCTCCTTTTACAGAGAATGATAACTGAGCAAAAGGTGTTTCGCATAACAGGACTCTGCAGTTGCCGTATGTATCTGCTCTGGTGGATCAGCAGCAGTTATGTGTTTACAAAGAGGCTGTAAAGCAAATCCATTTAACCCATAAAGACCCAAACATCCACTGATGACCAAAATAATCTACTGATTTAAACTGCTGATCCACTAATCCTGTCAATACATGTGAAGAATTGGTGTAAAATGCAGTTTTTCATCTTTTCATGGTCATCAGATTTGACCCATTTGGACGTTCAGTGACTCCGTAGTTACCGTGGAAACACCGTCATCTTCTACAACATCGATTCACCAGTAAAACCCATGGAGTTGGATCAATGACAGTGGATGGACACACTGGGTTTATATTCAGTTAATGATGTATTTTACTGAAAAGTCACCTTTCTTCAGTTTTGTCTGTTTTGTCTGAATAACCTTTGAATTTACTCTGAGCTTTTATGAACATCTACATGATCAGTTAAGTAAACATGGGAAAATTGATGATCTTCACTGGAAAAATGCTAAATTCAGAGGATAATATTATAGTAAATGGTGATAAATCACTTAGGAAAGGTTAAATACAGAGAAAAATTCATTTGGAAATTGCCACAAAAGTCACACTGGGTCCTTCTGGGTTAAACACTTAAATACTAGCTTCTTAATGCACTTAAAATCTATCAGATTTGCAAAAGTTAACATCTTACATTTGCTTAAAATGTGTCAGAGATCATATCTTATTTGCTTTTGTCCAAAACGATTAAGGTGCAATTATACTGACACTCTGTGTCTCTAAGTCTAAGCCCACACAGTCAAAGCATACAACAAACATAGTAATATCATTGCATTTAGATATAAAATATACACATTCACTGTTACACAATGTGACACATATATTCAAGGGTTCTGTTTAAGCAGGACATTGGCAGAGATGCAGAAATCCAGGGATATTAAAAGCACATGAAGGCACTGAGGTCACACACGTGAACGCAGTCAGACACAGTCAGCACTTTAATTCCTGCTGTGTTTTCAGGTTTTGTTTTCTCTCCACCCAGAACTAAGTAGGTGAAACTTCATCTTTCTCATCTTTATTATCTCCAAGTATTGACTATGTAATAACTTTTTTTTCCCTAATTTTTGCTATTTCTCATTGAATTAACATTACTTATCCGTCTGGGATAAGACGAGTGCCTGTATTCAGTGAGGGATAGAGATTAGGGACAGAAGATTAGATGAGCAGCTTAGCCTTTAATACAGTGGGCTTTTATTACTTTTGAGCTGTGGAATTAGATAATCGGAAGCAACCCAGAGTGGAAACTTACTATGTTATTAAGCCCGGACTAGAACATGCCATGCCTCTTCTTTTTTTTAACTTGTGCAATCTCCTTTAAATGTATTATTTAGTACCAAAGAACAAAACAAAAGCACGAGTTGGTCATTGTTAGTAATGCATGGCAGTGAAAAGTGTGCAGAAAGAATGTTGAAACATGATGCAGTTTTGATGGAAAGGAGCAGGAAGTAGAAGGTCAAAGTAACTGATGAACTTGGCCAATTCACTGACATCAACAGGACATTTTACAAATTACCAATAGTGGCTCATAACAAATATCAGGCTCTTTGATCAGATTTACTGGCTTTTTATGTATATATATATATATATATGTATATATATGTGTGTGTGCGTGTGTGTGTGTGTGCGTGTGTGTGCGTGTGTGTGCGTGTGTGTGCGTGTGTGTGTGTGTGTGTCCTTGTATGTGTGTCTTTGTGTGTGTGTCTTTCCTTGTGTTTGTGTGTGTCCT
>JAPQRP010000001.1:39794511-39834051 GCA_037367295.1 Apogon hyalosoma
AGCAGAGCATTTACAGTTTATGTAGACCACGGGGAAATGTTTTAAAATGCATAATTCCATTTAAAAAAGCAAAATATGACTCCTTTAAATGGGAAGACTTCTTTAACAGTTATACTTACAGATGATTGATATTAACCATGGCTCTACTCTGTTACAATCACAGATATTGAAACCAAAGTCATCAGTTATTAAATGATCAGTCCAAGTTGCCCTGGCCTATTGACAATGCATTAATTATCACTGGTCACTACCATGCGTTGTTAGTTTACTGTGTCCTCTTTGGTGAACTGTTTCAAATAAACATACAATATCACCTTCATTTAAGACTTCAAATATAACATTTTAGAAATGCCTCTCATTTGAGAGATAGTACAGGACTTTGTAATCCTATTTCCCCTGACAGGAAATCCTCACTGACACTCTGGTAGACCCTCAGTATCAAAGGATCAATCCAACTATCGCTGAGTGGGTTAAGGCTTAAGGAGGACTCAATAAAGGCTCATTACTCCATTTAGTCTCAGGAGGATGATTCAAAATATCACTGCACTCAGGTTGGGTGGGTTTTTACTTAGGAGTTATACATGCATCAAAGCACAAAAAAATAACTTTCTCACCTCGAGCGCTGCCTGTTTGATGAAAAATCATGAAAATGTGATCCAGCCTTTTTTCATGGACACTAGTGTTAAGAGACAGTTTAGGATTAACAGTAGCTTGGTAACATGTGAGGGCAGGATTAATATGCCACAGTTTTGGACATTTTGTAACAGGTGGTAACACATAAAACATGCACTGACACATCGACTACTGTACATCTACAGCTGAGTCACATTTACACTTGTATTGAAGGAAGTTTATAAAGAATTCAGATTTGACATTTAAAGCAATAACCACTATAAACCACTTATTCAAGCACAGATACTGTATTCAGACTCAGTTCCTGTTGCACATGTCTATCACAGTTTCAACATTTGATTTGGTTCCTCTTTAACCTTATAATCTTGTCATGGCATTTTTCAGATTACTTCCTGTGACATATTCATGAACTTTCCTCTTTCTTTTTTTTATGTCTGTGAGTACTCACACAGACATAAAATGTGCACTTTTTCATTTCTGTCAAATTTTTGGTGTTGTTTTGAAACCTCATTTATTCAATTGGGAAACTTTTTCTAAACTTTGATCATGTGAATTGTCTGCAACCTCATGAGGACACTCATTAAAGAGCATAAAGTTGAGATTCACATGCTCCCCTGAATCTAAAAAGTGTCCAATAATCAGACGGTCTGTGTGACTCTAAGGTCGTCCTTGATCTACAGCAGGTTTACGTCAGTCAGGGTTAAACGATCCTTACTTGTCCTTTATCCTCAGCTGACAGCTTAACGTTGGCCGATTTCTTATTGGCACAGACTCAGTTCCTTCAGTGCAGCTCTTAGCCTGACAAGGCATGACACCAGAAAACTGTAACCCATCCTGATTAGAGCAAGACAGTCCGTACCAACAGTCAGCAGGCTGTACTTAACACACAGGAGACGTGTCTGGTACATGGCAGCTAAAACAAACCAAAAACATAATAAAGTGTTGTGGATTTGTGAATCTTTCCCCTTCATGAATATTGAGGATATTACCATTCTCACATCATGCACAAATTAAAACCAGTTCAGCATGATAGCTTAGCATACCAGCAACAGGATGCAGGAAAAAATAGAAACCTGCCTGTCATGGGTCTCTGCTTTGCCTTACCCCCCAGGTTGAACTGTCATTGGTTAGCTGAGTTTATCCTGATTGCAGTCCCTGCCAATCTGCTGTCATCCAGACTAATCCTCTGTTGGCAGGCCAGGTGGTTCTATACAACGGACAAAATAGCAGCAACTGTCAAAGGGTTGACCGCTCCTGTCCTTCAGCAGACAAGCACATCAGCCACTTATGACTGTAACTGCTACTGTTACAGTACTTCGCCTGTGTGTGCAGACCAGAACATCAGCTGTTACAGTGATGTAGACGTCTAAATGTTGTGGTAAGGTGAATATTTCTCTCCAGTAGAAACAGCACTAATTATGGTAGGCATTACATTAATTTAACCCATAAAGACCCACTGCTACTTTTGCGGCAGTTCCCAAATGACTTTTTCGCTAAATTTAACCTTTTTTAAGTGATTTATCGCCATTTATTATAATATTATCCTCTGTGTTTGTGTTTTTTAGGTGAAAATCATGTATTTTCCTGTATTTAATTCACTGATCATGTACATGTTCATAAAAGCTCAGATTAAAGTTGAGGGTTATTAAATCAGAAACAGAGAAAACTGAAGAAAACATGACTTTTCATCAAAGATATCAATAACTGAACACAAAAACAGGTGTGTCCATCCACTGTCATTGATCCAACTCCATGGGTTTTACTGGTGAATCAATGCTGTAGAAGATGACAGTGTTTTCACGGTAACTATGGAGCCTCTGAACGTCCAAATGGGTCATATCTGATGACCATGAAAAGACAACAAACTGCATTTTACGCCAATTATTTCCATGTATTGATAGGATTAGTGGATCAACATTAATAAAACATTTCAGATCAGCAGAGGCTTTTGGTCATCAGTGGCTGTTTGGGTCTTCATGGGTTAAACAGGATGCTACACATTGTTTTGCACCATTATCTTCTTTCTAATATTCCATAAGTCATATAATTATCAGCTGTCGACATCACGCAAATTAAAATTTTGTCAAACTGCACTTTCTATATTACACTAAGGCTTTTTTTCTAACAGTGTAATGTCACAAAAATATGAGGCAAACTATAGACGCTTTTACACAGAGATCCCGGAAAAAGGTGAGATGGTGATCCCACCTTTTTGCCACCACTGACTGATTTCCACAGCCAAACCAAAGAAGTAAAAGAGATAAGACAGGCTGGACTTTTACACAGCAGACCTGCGTTCTGGAATCAAAGGGGCGGTGATGCAGCGTAGCGTATAGTGTGACGTATAACTTGCGTGTCAGAAGTACCCTGAGCATAGCAGTGTTGGCTCTCAAAAGAACACTGGAAGAGTTGGCCCGTTTTTCACCATTCCACAAATATTAGTATGGATAGAGTCCTCCGCCCAAAGTGACAACAGCTTGCAGATCTCGGTGTATGTTTGTTTACTGTACATAGCCCACGCTCATTTTGAAATCCCCCCGGTGCAGGGGTCACACACGCAATGCGTTATTGAAATGTCACACCTTGGTTGCGGAACGAGAGGTGTTCCTTTTACATAGTGTTCCAGAATCATGATTCCAGCTTCATCACTGCACTGTTACTACCTCTAGAGGCGCTACAGAGCTATGACAGAGGTGGGGCCAAATGATCCCACCATTTCATTTACACAGACGTTGTTCTGGAATAAAGGTGAAATATTCCCGGAACAGAAGTGCTGTGTAAAAGGGGCTATTGTTTAGAAAAGTTGAGATATATTTTAGAATGCAGTATGAAGTCAAATCTGATCTATTCACTCGCATATACATTTATTTAAATGACAGAAGTACAAAGTACATGTTTTCAGCATTTTCAGTAATCCATTTAATTGTATTTTGTAAAAATCAATTAACTTAGACTTAGATGCATGCAACAATGAGTTGGGATAGTGACAAACAAAAACTAAAAAGATGGCTGATTATGTTTCACGATCTGCAGAGTAATTGGCATCAAGTGAAGGACTATGATCGGACGTAACAGAAGGGTCAACCAAAGCATTGTTTCAAAGGATGGGTCATGGATCGACAGTCAGGTCCACAGGAATATTTCTCAATGCAAAATTGTAAATAATGTTGGTCTTTCACCATCTACAGTACATAATAGTATGAAATATTCAGGTAGTTTCCCAGTATATAGAAAACACAAGAGAAATGTGATGCCTGACATGACCCAAGCTCATCTCAGATGGACTGAAATCATCAATCATCATCAATATGGCATAGATTGGAATTTTATAGAGACATCAACCCAACATTATATCTGTGTTTATTTCAGCAGGATGATACCAGGTTCATAGCTTTATAGTCAGAGTGCTGGAGCTGGACTGTCCTGGCCTGCCGTCCACATCTGTCTGTACACAGCAAAAATAAGCATTGCTTTTAGTTTTCTTAGATCCAAATTCAAAGTTCAAAATCTAAATTTATTGATGTCTAGAAGATATAATTAAGTGGATCAGTGAAAACCTACTTATGTCTGTTAAATAAAGGTTAAAACAAATTAACAAATCATAGATTTGAATTTTTATTGAATTTTGTCCCAACTTTTCTTCAAACCGGTTTGCAGAGAGACCAAGAAGTCTTTTGGTTAAATGTGAGTGACCGCAGAACCATGAGATAAGATTATAAGAGTGTTGCACAAGCAGAAAACAACAGCTGCTGTTTGTCTTGCCATACTAGTATTCACTATATCTGTTGACCTATGATACCGTATTGATCAGACCTAAGGTGCTTTGAGTCTCCAACTAGACTAAAATACTTATGGGTCAAAGTACAAGAATATACTTTATATACTGTGCCATATAATGTGCTCTACATCGGGCTGGTATGGACTGTTTTTGTTTGTTGAAACAACATAGTAACTATGAAGCAGGACGAGCTAATTCAATCTCATTGGGAGGCGTTTACGTTAACTACAATAACAATTAGGCTTGCCACATCAGTAGCCTTTTTTAAAAACAGGTAAAAAACGTTCCTTTTTCAACAGCGTTCTGTTCAGTTGTGCATGTGCATGTGTGTACGTGTGTGTATGTACGAGTTTAAGTGTGTGTGTACTTATGATTGTTTACTTGCGGCTGTGCTCTTTTTCATGCTTTTTTATGTTATAAACCTGTTGTGAAGCACATTGAGTCTGCCTTGTGATGAAATGTGCTCTATAAATAAAGTTGAAATGAATTGAATTATATTGACGCACACACACACACACACACACACACACGCACACACACACACACAGGAAGAAAAACATTGCACAACAAAGTGCTGTTGTTTTTTTTTTTTTTCCAAGTTCCTCATGTTTGTAAGAGCTGAATTCACAGATATTTTTGCAGTGCTTTCTAAAAGAACCCCCTCCCCCAGTATGTTTTCTAGAATACAGTCAATCCTAAGATCATGTAAGAGACCAGTCTGTGGTGGAAAGTGAAATACCATAACTCACAAGACTAACAACGAGCTCACAAGACATTCTGTACAAACATTTATTCTCATACAAAGCACGTAGATGTAAAACTAATTGATTTTCTTTAAAACATATGAAAGGTTAATGCCACAGTTAAAACAGAACAGTTTTTTCATCAAACACTGCAGATTAAAACAAAATGCATTTGATCATGTCTCTATGCCCGTGATTCATTTATTCCTCCATGTTCCTTTGTGAGAGGACAGTGCGATAGAGGGAAGTGCCTTTAGCCTGATAGAAAGTCACAATCATCTTGTTCTGAGTGACTTCTGCATGGACGAAGCCTCCAAGCGTCGAGGCTTGACCTGTGAAGAACTTCACAGAGCCGTCAGGAACCTGTTTCCAGTGACGGATATCGGGATCCAGGAAGTTTCCGGCACCACTCACCACGTAGCCCACACCGGACTCTTCAATGTACTGCAGGGTACACAGACAAAGGTTTTCACAGATAAATAAACAGATAAATAAGGAAATACCACATGTTAAAATGAGGGTTTTGCACGTTCTCATTGCATAATTGCCATAGAAGTCATATTTTTGGCCAAATGATGATATCTGTGTAACTTCACTCTCCTTACACTGCTGACTCATTTTGCATCATTGGCTATGACTTGAAAAAAATATGACTCAGGCAATTATGCTATTGAATAGAATAGAATAGAATGCCTTTATTGTCATTGTTATACTCATATACAGTGAAATTAAAAGAGACAACTCTCCTGTGGTGCGTAGTGCAAAACCATTTAAAAGAAAAAGTGTAAATATATATACAGAGTAAAAAACAAGCATGTCAACCAACCAAGAAATGGTAGAGATAAATATATTGCACTTTGACCCTGGCTGAACGCTGTGGATATATGTTAAATATATATCCTTATCCTAGGGTTAGGGCTAACCAAATATGACTTTACAGAATGACGGCTTGTAAACTTTCTTGTAGGCTGCCAAAAGGATCAGACTGATCTGTTTTTTCTCCAAATCTCCCTCTAAAGTCCCTGTGTGTCTAACGTACTGACACCATAGCCTCCTGGTATGGTGCATGTGAACCAACCTGCAGATTGTGATCATGGCCACAGAGGTAGGCAGTGGCTTTGTATTTATTCAGCAGGGGATAAAGCTTCTGAAGAAGACACTGCGTGGGCCCATGTTCGGACACAGACCACACAGGATAGTGACCTGCCACCAACAAGAAGTCGGCTCTAGACCGAGCCATCCTGTCCTGCAGCCAGACCAGCTGACGGTTGGCCTCCGCTGTGAGCAGGGGCCCTTTGGGCTGCCCGTCCAAGAAGTCGTCAGAGTTGCCGCACAACAGCACAGTGTCAAGCATGATGATGGTCAGGATCTTCTGAGTGTTGGGGATGTGGAAGTTCAGCTCATAGTAGTAAGCAGGAAATTTCCTAAGAGAAAAGAGGTAAAAGAAAAATGTTGTAATGGCAACAAATCATAAACGTAAGCATCTGAGGAGCTTTTGAAAATAAGTTGACCTTACCATCTGTCAGATCGCTGGCTGTAGTCGATCTGGGCTTTGACATTTCCTGCGTGGTCGTGATTCCCAGCGACCACATACCAGGGGATTTTCAGAGACTTTGCCGTGTATACAGACTCAAATGTGTCCTGGGTGGATGATTCAAGAGACAGAACCAGGTTATTACTTTCATATTACATGTCACCACCATGACCATGTCTACAGTATATCCTAAACTCTGCTCACCTGGAAACGAGAAGAATCGACACTGTCCACACCTCTGTAGTAGAAGTTGTCACCAAGCGCCAGAACAAAGTCAGCGCCCATCTGATCTGCTACTTTGCTCATTTCCTGAGCTGTAGCCTTCTGCACGGCGGTGATGTAAGGCGGATAGGGCAAGCCACCCCAGTCACCTATGGCCAGGAACTTGATGGAGGTTCTGTTTTCTAGTGCAAAAATAAGGAAAACATAAAAGCCCACAACTGAGATAGGGTTGTTTTCTGAAGACTTGATAAAAATCACCATTTAATGATACCTACGGCTACTTTCCCCCAGGTCCTGGAAGGCAGTAGGATAGCAGCAGACCACATGGATGGCACACAGGACGAATACCAGAGTGAGTGCCATCTTTAAAAGAAGACCAGCAGTTATGATCTGTGGGTAGAACCACAGCTTCACAGGACACTCATGACAAAAAGTGAAAGTAAACCTGTAAAATAAACCGGAACTAGAGGAAGGATGTGAAAGCCAAGCACAAACGCCAGCTGCTGATTACCAGCTAAACCTGTTGTTCCTCTTTCCTCCCATGTCCTTTGTTTTTATGTCTAAAGACGAACTGTGACTGGCTGTAGCAAGTTAGAACAAGTAGGAATTAATCAAAACAGGACCATGTCAACGCCGAGGCTGAGACGGTCAGAGTTCACACTTTTGTGCCAGTGAAAGGATATCATTCTATGTATGCAAAGACAAGACAGAGTAGCTTCACTTCTTCCAAATATGGTATTTTTCCATTTCTGAAATAGATCAAATCACCCTGCCAGCAGAAAAGTAAGTGTCTTATTTCTTCTCTGTCATATAAAAGAAAATAAAGCTGTAATAAAATAAAGCTGGGCGTAGGTGAGCAGATAATGTCAGAGTCTAAAGTTACGGATACTCACAGCTGATAAGTTCTGAGGTGATCAGGGTGACGACCTGACGGGACCCTCTCTGTCCTTGCTGCATTACCTCTGCCTGGTTTTATAAGTGGTCCCGGAAGGAAAAAAGCTGCAGCACCAGAACCCAGCCCTGAGAGGCATGATCATTGCTCACAGGCAGCCCTGACTCAGCTGTGGAACGAAAGGGTTATCTGGGCCACATGTGACCCACTATGGTTATTATATCTACTGTCCAGACTTTATTTTCCCACTACAGCCTTAATCACCATTTTCCTTCCTTATTTTTTCCCCCAGTTTTATTCTTCTATTTTTGAACTTTGGGAACAATGAGAGACAAGAAAATGTGTAGATTTTAATGGTTTTAAGGTTGACAGTGGTGTAGCCTTACAGAATGCGCTTTTATATTATTTAAGTCCAAAATTAAATATTAAATTTAGTTTCCCCAGGCTTGTTATCTATTTAGATCCTTTTTTCTCAGTCTCCAAACAATTGTTTACATACATGATTTACATGTTTTTTCCTCTGAACATGAACAGATCACATTTACATGACTTAAACATACTTCATCTGTATTAAGATTTTTTTTGTATGCAATACATTCAAAATTATTTTGTTCTTAAAATAGATCCACCTCAGTTAAATTTTCAATGTTCTATTATAATTAAAATATGGGTTTCTGAAATTTTCAAAGTCTACTTTTTGCATTTACTTAATTTTAGACATTTAAACTTTTCTGGAAATGTTGTCTGTTTTTATTTCTACTTTATCTTTCTGTTAATTATATGCACTTGCACTTAGTCTCAGAAAAAATTATTAGACCACGTCATCAAAAACAATGGTTATGCCATCCAGACCTAACTCCTGTGTGTATCATGTGACTAAAACAGACAGAAAACATGGAATGAATAAAAGCACTGTTTTTGTCAGTACATTGACATAGATATTGATGGAAGAACTGACGTGATTTTGGTTATTATCAAGAAAACATGGAAAATTAATAAAAATCAGCTCTGAAATTAAACTACAAGCTATTTTTGTTATCATTATATTTGTCCAAACAAATGTACCTTCAGTTGGACCAGGCATTAAAATGAAGAAATTGAAGAAAACAAGGGTGGTCTAATATTTTTTTCCACGACTGTAGATACCGGGACTAATTCCTTGCATTATGAAAAATATACTTGCAATAAACCTGTTTCTGATTCTAATGAGAACTTTTCTATACTTTGCATGGAACATGATGCTATCACAAGTTTATCCAGATTTTACAGTTTTAAAGACATAACCAATGATCCCGTGAACGTCAGTAAATATCCAACAAAGCAAATGACAGCTCAACACAAGAAAGCAATTTGTACCCATCTTTAATTAAGACAGAAACATTGATCTAAATAAGAATCATTTATTTTACAACAAAGAGTAGAGCATCTTAATGTAACATAGAAATGAATATATCCTCAGTTCAGAACTACAAGCACCTATAAATCAAAACCAAACAAAAGGAACACAAGAACCAAACAAGACATGGTGATAAATTAGGTATGTTTTTGCAGTCATGTCACATGGATAGGCTGAGTGATGTTCTAGTAAAAACAATAAGGTGAACAATCGACAAAGGCAGTAAACAGAAGAGCAAAACTCATGGAGCTGTTCACTCCTGTCCTTCTCAGAGATGATGAACAGAGGTTGATATCTTTACATGTGTAGATTAGTAATTCGTGTCACTGTATCCAGAATAAGAGCCTTGCTGTTGCCCTCCGAAGCCCTGGTACATGTTGTAGTCCTGCTGACCCCCCCAGGATGACTGGTTCCCCCAGCCTGCTGAATGAGACCAAACCAGGACATGTCATTTTTTTCTTTGATTTTCTATTCTTGACTTTGAAATCAGACATAAAGTTGCAGAAAAAATTATTAAACTATCAAAAGTCATCAAAACCAGTGGTTATGCAATCAAGCACTCACTCCTGTGTGTATCATGTGACTAAAGCAGACAGAAAAGAAAACATGGAATGAATAAAAGCACTGTTTTTGATGGAAGAACTGGAGTGATTTTGGTTATCAAGAAAACATGGAAAATGGATAAAAATCAGCTCTGAAATTAAACTACTATGATCTATTTTTGTTATTATATTTGTCCAAACAAATGGACCTTTAGTTGGACCAGGCATTAAAATGAACAAGAAACTGAAAAAAACAAGGGGTGGTCTAACAATTTTTTCCACAACTGTAAATACAGCAGTTTTAACTCACCATAATTATTATAACCCTGGCCCCCCGTGACTGAACTGGGGTAAGCTGTGCTGTACATTGTGTAGTCCTGGCCTTGTGCGCCTCCCTGTCCCTGCGTTAGCATCCTCTTCTTCTCATCTCCGTAACCATAGCTGTACGGACTCTCCTGACCAACAGGAGGCGGCATTGACTGGTAGCTCTCTCCTTTTGTGGTGTTGGAGGTGGAGCTGGCTACAGGTGGGGAAGAGTAGGTATTGCTCTCGGGGTAAAATGTTCCATAACCACCACGTGTCCCGCTGTTATCATTAGTTTTGGCTGCAGTGTTGCCAGCATTATACCCATAAAGATTATCTAAAAGACAGACCAGAAAAGAACCAAGGGTTACTCTGATGCAAGTAGTTGGGTTCTATCATTATGTACTTCTACTTTGGAAAGTGGCAAACACATGTTATTATTCAGACAAAAGGATATTCATTAAAGAATGCAAGGATATTTCAATTTATATTTTACTTCATATTTGATGCCACTTGGATTCTTTATGGTGTCAGGGATTGTTATTCCTGTTCTTCATTTGACAGATGGGTCCGATCAAGTGAAAGTGAACATCAACATGAAAACGTAAACTTGTGCACATCATTCATTTAAGTAAAGATCTGTATTTTCTGGGACTGTTATGCTTTTTAAAATACCAATTGTAGAACAAGTCTCCTGAAGCTGAACGCTGCAGAATTCGAAACAGTACAGGAGAAGTTCCGAACCTTCTGCTAGGCTGCGTTAAATTAACAAGAAGACATGCAAAAGACTGACTATTACTTTGAGAAATTAAAATTCTGAATGATGAAGTTTGTGATTTCAAACACTGTTCACATTTAAAATGATTATCTGTGAACTGTTACTGAGAAATGACTCTGTATCTGTAATTTACCTACATCAGTATGGACCACCACAAGTTGTAAATAACACTGTGTTAGTATTAAATACAATAAATAAAACATGATTATATCTGGCTTGTCGTTTTAAAAAATAAGTCAACATTTTGGGTGATGATGCATACAATGGTAAAGAGCCGTCCACATGTTACTATGGCAGCGTGTCCAAGTGTTACCACATTCTCATGTCAATAAAACAGAGACTTTTCAATATTTTACTCCAAACTTTATTTTCAGCATAGCTGAACATAATATTTAAAAGGTTTTGTCTTACTTCATACCAATTTCTGTCGAGAACTGCACGTTTTGGATGTTTGTGTAAAGCTTAAAAAATGTATGCGTTTCAAGTCTGCGTGTAACTGAGCAGTAATTTGCCATTTTTCACCTAAAAATTTTATCTTCTGAAATTTTGTTAAAGATAATGTTAAAGTGTTTTTAAACACCTACTCAAATATGTATAATACATGCATATAAGCTACTCTGCTTAGATGACAGAGACTGTTGAACACCAAATGTGTCCATGTGTTACCACTTGATCGGACCCCAATAGAGCTAACAGAGAAAAGGTAAATGCTTACGATAGTTCGTGCCAGTGCTGCTTTCATAGCTGTAGTTGGCTTTTAAAAGAAGGAGAACAAAGACAGAGTTAATTCCCCACTCTGTGTATAGACTGCTAGCTGAACAACTTTAAAAGCACCCATTGTTTAAAGACTAGATATTAAGGCAGTGTAAAATGTCTTACTCTTGTTGTAACTGGGTCCTGCAGTAAACTGTTTCCCCCGGCCCCTGCCGCGACCTCTGCCGGAACCAAAGCCACGGGTCCCAGAGTCTGAGGGAATGCCGCGGATCGTACCAAACCCAGGGATGTGCTGTTGAACAAGAAATCAATCCATATTTAACAGAAAAACCAAAGAACAGTGAGGATGAACATGCAGTGGAAACGTGCATATATGAGACAGTATGTCCTCTTTTGGGTTGTGACAATGTTGATACTTGAGTGAACACGCTTCAGTCAAGATTTATAAAATTAACTATGGAATTTTAACATCATCTTCAATCAGTAAAAAACATAGATTATATTGTTAACTTCAAGCTTGTCAGTTACACAGGTCAAAAAGTTAAAGGGTCCATGTGTGATGTTTAGTGACATCTTGTGGTAAAATGGCAGATTTCAGCTCACATTACACTGACTGGCTATCTGACCTGTTAACCTATAAGGACCCAGTGTGACTTTAGTAGCAATTCTCAAATGAATTTTTCTCTCTATTTAACCTTTTCTAAGTGATTTATCACCATTTATTATAATATTATCCTCTATATTTTTTGTATTTTTTTCCCAGCGAAAATCATCTATTTTCCTATTTTAAATGTACTGATCATGTAGATGTTCATAAAAGCTCAGAGTAAATTCAAAGGTTATTATATCAAAACAGAAAAAACTGAAGAAAAGGTGACTTTTTCCAGTAAAATATAGCATTAACAGAACATAAACCAAGTGGCTCCATCCACTATCATTTATCAAACAAACAGATGAAGGTGTTTCCACGTTCACTGATGACCATGAAAAGATGCCAAACTGCATTTTACACCAATTATTTACATGGATTGATAGGATTAGTGGATTAACAGTTTAGTTCAGTAGATGCTTTTGGTTGACGGTGGACGTTTGGGTCTTTATGGGTTGTCAGTTCATTTTGGGTTCATTCATGGTGAGACACTTTAGTGATACAAAATGGGGAAAAAAATGTTCTGTTGCTGTTCTGATGTAACAGACTCTACAGACAAATAATTTATCATAAGGTAAAGAAAGCATGACATATATCTGATTATAATAAACTACTGTAGTTCCTCCTAAAACTCCCTAAATCTTACATAGTGGACATTTAATGCTTAAGTCTACTTCTGGATCTGATAATTATTATTAGCTGATATTCTGTTTCCATGATTTAATGGTAAAGCTTGGTATTTGATCAACAGCAACTACTTTATAAAGCACTCTAGATGGAGGATGCTAAAAAGAAACGTACCATATCTGTGTAGGTGACCTTCTTTTTTGAAAAATTTCTGTTGCCCCCTCCGTTGTCATCTGGGAAAAGTTTTTCTAATGCAGCCAGAGCAGCGTAGGCCTTTGCTTCTTTCTTATTGGAGCCTCTACCTTTGAACTTCTGCCCATCAACCTCCACCTGAAAGACAGGAAAGAAAAACACAGAATACTACTACTGCAGATTTCAAGTTCAAGGTCCTCGATACCGTACTGTCAAACACAACACTTGAGTGTATTGTTTTCTTTCTTTTTGGCACACGCACACACAGGCAAACCCCAAAAACACATACTTCATATAAAAGTTTTAATTCAGGGCGACTTTTTGTGGGGAACACAGCTCACCTCCATGACAAAGCACTTTTCATGCGAGCCCCCTGTCTCTGCTGACAGCTCATACTTCAGGCTACGGCGCTTCTCATTCAACTCCATCACCGGATTCTTGCCATTTTTGGTTAAGATTGGACCCAGGCCACTCTGCTCAAAGTAATGGTTAAAAAGCAACTGTTTGATAATTATGAATCAAAGTCTTTCACCCCACATATCCAAGTCCGATAAGGTATGAGGGGCTTCTTAATGCACAATAATAAAGGAGAAAATGGACACATACGTCATCTGATGTAGCAGTGGTTGTGGGAGCAGCTTTGCCTAATTCCTTGCCACCTTCTGCATTGACAGTGGAATCTGATTTGGAGTCTGAACCAGTTGGAAGCCCAAGATCCTGTAGGACCTGTGGACCACAAAAATTTAAATATTAACTGACAGAAACTAACCATTGGAGGAGACAGAGGAGCAGGAGGACTGTGCAACAAATGTGGCCGCCTTGAATAAAAACGTAAACTACAAACAACCACCGTCCAAACGTAAAGTTGTTCATCGTTTTATCACTGACAGATATCAGAGATGTTATGTAGATGACAGCTGGAGTTCATGATACACCAAAACAAAACGTAACTCCTGTAGACAGAAACAAGAAGAATTCTTGCCTTCGTGGCCACATTAAGCTTTGCAGCTCTTTTTGAAGGCCCTGTGGCTTCATAGGTCTTTCCATTTACATCCACAGCCATCGTGAAGACTGGCTCATGGACTGGACCTGTCTGCGATGTAAGTCTGTAGTCCAGACCAGGTCTGTACTGATTCAGACGCATCACAGCATTCATACTGAAATCTTCAGAGACTACAGGGAAAGGGAACAGAGAAAAGAGATGTAAACATGATGATCAGCAAAAACACCCAATAAACTAGACAAAACTAGCTGTTGAAAGCAACGGCTAGGAGTATATCCCTGAACGCCCCCAATCCATACCCAGACAGCTATGATGTCATGACAATAGGCATCCCCAGGTCATGACCCTTCATTTGCACTTGATTTGAAGTCAATCAGACAAATAGTTCCAGAGATATGAACAAAAGAGTGTTTAGTGATTTGAAACTTTTGAGCGGCCCCTTGTGAGCAATCTAGAAATGGTAAATTGTCCAAAATCAAATCAGTTCTTCCTCTCCATGATATTGGTTGATATGAAAAATATGGAATTTCTAAACCCAGTATTTTTCAAGTTATCGTGTTAACATGAAGAATATCTGGCGGCGGCGGATCAGCGAAGCCAGTGCAGCTGGCGGTGGTGGTCGGACCAAAAACATAATATGCCCGAAACTGCGTTCGGAGATATAATTAGAAAACAGCAACTCTTATAAAAATAAATAAATACAAAATCTTCAAATAACAATAAATAATTTCTTCTTCAGTTGTTTGGATTTAACATCATTGTATTAAGCAATTAATTACTGTAGTACCCTCGACATTTTGTGAACTGCTCCATTAAAATTTAAATGAAGAGGAAGGATTATGTGTGGTTTGTCCCATAACAAGGCTAAAGTTATGCAGCACTAACTTGATTTCCTCTGAAAACGCTTCTGAAACTTGAGAAACTTCCTCTGTTTGCTGTTGAGATGTGGCTCTTGGTCATCTGCCTCTGTCTCCACCTCTGAGTAAGGCCTCTTTGATGAAGTGTCATAGTGTCCAGATGGTGCTGCATAAAACAGAGAAAAAAAAACAACACTGAAACCAGACCATTCAACAGAAGTGTTACCTGATAACTGAGGAATATGAAAAGACAAAAAAAAAAAAAAAAAAATATATATATATATATAACACTGGATACCTGTGACCTGATCTTTTCCTCTAGGTCCCACTGGTTTCCTTGGCCTTATCGGCTTTGCATCCATCCCCAACACTTTGTGCATTTGTCCAAATGCACACAGCCTCAAGGCACACTAAGGAAACCACATATGTTAGGTGTTTATTTGTAGTGAGCTTTCAGGCCTTTAGGGAACTTTTTTTTTTTTTTTTTACCTGAGCACTCTGTGTGATGTCTTCACGCTGTTGTACTGTCAGGCCTTCAGTGGCATCAATCACTTCCTTCTCACATGGATCTTTAAGTCCAGGGCCATCTTTCCATAGAAATAGTTCATTAATACATAGATTACTATTAATGCATGTGTTCACAGCTCAAAAGTTAAAACCTTACCTTCCAAAAGAATTCCCGAAGCAATGCTCTCTAAAACCCTGCGCAGGGCCTCTCCCGCTCCCAGGGGCCTCTCTGATGTGACTATGGCTTTCTCTACCAGTAGCTCTAGAGGCTATGTGAAGATGAGAGTAAAAAAATCTGAGAATGTACTACTTAATACTGCATGATGAAGATTAATATTTAATTTTACCACAGAACAAGAAAGGAGAAATGAAAAATGTGTCTGTTTTCTCTACAATTATAGCTTAGTGATTATTTTAAGTCAAAGGGCCGTAGCATTTCTCACCCATCCTGAGAGTGGCATCCAGGTAGGAACACGGATACACAAGTCCCTCATAATTCGGATCACAACAACAGCAGAACGGAGGTCACTGACTTTGGCCTGGGAACACAAACAAAAGCCAATACAGTTAAAAACACTGCAGTTTCACATGTTGGCTCTCACCTCAGCACTCTCTGGGGTTCCGCAAAAGACCCCAAAAACACAAAACGTGCCCAACAACTGAGCCATGTCCAAATTAACAACTCTTAAACAACACCTGTGTTCCATATGCTGTGACATTAAAGTGGCAGAACTTTTCACAAGTTTTGGAGTTGATCTTGAGACAGCTCAGTTTGACAGAGATCCTTAAAATTTACAAAAACATTGTAATTAAGAGTAGTGATGAAATGATCATGTCCTGGTGTCAATACCAATGACACACTAATCTTGTCACTGGTATGGATCACTTTAGACTTAATATGAAAAACTCTTTATTATGCTTTATATTGTTTATTATTAAGATTAGAAACTACATCAAAGATCTGAGATTAGTTAAAGGTTATTTGAAAGGAAATAACAGACACCTTCAAAGGCTTAACAGTTCAACCTTATGTACAAATAAGGACGTGAATGCAAACCTGGAACCACTTGGCGTGGCGAAGAGACGCCAAGGCAGTAAGGCATTTCTGCCTGTCCAGAACGTCCGGCGGATCGTTGACTGTTCGCGTTTCTATTGACGAGGTGGAGTAAGAAGAAAAGGTACAGTTTGACCAAGGGGGTTGGCTCTGTCTTGCAGCTCAGGGAGTAGCAGCTTTCCACAAACACCAGCAGCAGGGAAAGGGGATCAAAAGGTTCCTTTTAAATACAACTTTGGTCCCAAAAGACTGGTACCCCATCCCAGATCTTCCCACAGTGAATGAAGTTAAACAGCAGTCACTGGTAATAACAATACATTGCATATTGTTATCCTACATACCCTGTAAATACTGAAATTAATTCCCCCTTCCCTGAGCCCCTTGGCTTGGGTTTGCTGCTTACCCCCCCTCCTGAGACAGTTTGTCCAGTTGGTCAAAGGTCCAGCGTTCCTAAGAAACTTGACAAACTAGAAGGCAATCAGTTGTAAATTACAGGCATTCAGAGACTCTTCACGTCTGCCCCACACTGCAGCAAAACTGATGGATTCCCTGGTTTTAACCAGGCTTTAAGATACATTTGATACACTGAGGGCCAAACCAGCATTAAGCATGTTTTAGAACATTTTCTACACTACACATGCAGTGAATTTTGCAGAACCCTTAGTGTTTTAAGATTATAATGAGATACTACAGCACAATTAATTGCTGCATTTACAAGACCGATTAAAACTGAAAAAAATATTGTTACATTTGGGCTGTTTACTTATAGCCATATTTATATTCATAAAGTTGACACATTAATAAATATCAAGGTCATTCAGGTATTCAGGATATGAAATTAGTATACTGATACTCACATTTATATGTATTAGCATTAAAAATGCCAGGGCTAATAAAACACGTAATCATCACAGCAAAACAAATAATTGTGTTTTCACCATCAGTAGGCACATTAGTGGCAGTGCATCTATTACAAACGGTTAACTGGTTAGATGTGTAGTGGTAAATAGAAGAGTGACATTTGAACCACCAGAGCTGGAGCTTTGGATAGCATTATTACTACAGAAGTTATCAAATCATTATCACTGTGGTAGCAATAATAATATAATGATTTTATGTCCACAGTGTGCAGTGTAAAAAATGGACTAAAACTTCACTGACAAAGATATGTCCTTCATGTTCAGACTCACTAAAAAACAGTCATATAAAGTACCAACAAGCCAAGCCATGATTTATTTTGTTTTCTCACTTGAAATGATTTGCAATTCTATTGGAAATCAGTTTTGCTGCAGCTGGTGCCAAATGTACATCTCTGGCTTCAAGGACATGCAATACGCGCTTTACAATGTCATTCTGGAAAAGCCTTGACTTTAAACAGGGAAACATTTTCACAAGAATGAACAAAGTTTTTTGTGACTGAGACATTGTACTGGAGAGAATATATGATGCTGGCAAACGTCAAATTTCACAAAACGACGACAGGACTCTCGGGCGAGTGAAGAGCCAACATTCATTGGTTGTTCACTGGCAGCAATCTGAGACAGCCACTGTAACTTCCACTGAGCACTGATGAGATGAAGGGTGGCAGCGAGGAAATTTTAGGTCAGTTACAGATCAGTGGAAAATTAAGGAGTCTGCCTTTTGAGAACACACATATCAGGCCTGTAGGAGCTGATGTGTACAGAGGTCAACAGACATACCTTCTTCTTGAGCGCTGCTCCCTTCCTCAGTCCTGACAAGAGGGGATGTGAGTTGGACTTTGAGGGTCAGTCTCGGCTCTGCGGTGCCTTTAACAAAAATGGCTGCATCTTCAGGGCATGGGCTTACCGTGTACATCCCCGCTGCAACAGCCTATTAAAAAGAGGGAAAGGAAAGAGGAAGTCTTAATATTTCAGAAACAAAATCCCATAATCAATAAAAGTGTTTTTAGAGAAAAAGGAATAAATCAAACAACTTATGACACAGACACACTGTCAGTTATACCTCCAACTCTGTGATAAGCTTTTCTGCAACTTGCATAAGCAGAGTGATTGTGGGCTTATTAGTAGAAAGTAGGACCAGCTCCAGGTCCTTATCTTCCTTTAGCAGCAGTCCTTTGGCCACCAAGCCCACCCTCATGACTCCACGCAGGACCTGGCCTTGTGACTCACCACTTACACGGTGAAGAAAGAAGCAAAATAAACAAGAATTATAAACTTATCCATTATGCATACAGCTGCAAGAAAAAGTATGTGAATCCTTTGGACTCACCTAAATTTCTGCATAAATTGGTCATAAAATGTGATCGGATATTCATCGAAGTCACAAGAATAGACAAACACAGTCTGCTTAAACTAATACCTCACAATTAAATGTTTTCATATTTTTATTGAACACAACATGTAAACAGTCACAGTAGAGAATGGAAAAAGTATGTGAACCTCTGGGCTAATGACTTCTTCAAGAGCTAATCAGGGTCAGGAGTCAGCCAACCCGGAGTCCACTCAATGAGACGAGATTGGAGATGTTGGTTAAAGCTGTCCTGCCCTATAAAAAAACAAAACAAAAAAAACCCAACACACAACAGTTTTGAATTTTCCATTCTCAAGAAGCACTGCCTGATGTGAACCGTGCCTCGCACAAAAGAGCTCTCAGAGGACCTACAATTAAGAATTGCTGACTTGAATAAAGCTGGAAAGGGTTGGAAAAGTATCTCCAAAAGTCTTGATGTCCATCAGTCCACGGTGAGACAAACTGTCCATAAATGGAGAAAGTTCAGCATTGTTGCTAATCTCCCTAGGAGTGGCTGTCCTCCAAAGATGACTGCAAGAGCACAACACAGAATGCTCTGTGAGGTGAAGAAAAATCCTAGAGTGTGAGCTAAAGACTTATGCCACATTTCCACTACATGGAACCAGCATGACTCAGCTCGGCTTGACTCGGCATTCCTGGAGACTGTTTCCATTACAGGATAGTACTGACTTTACAGTACCTGTTCCTGGTGCAGTGCGTTACTTCCGTGTCATCTGCTCAGGGAATTGATAAACTCACTCATTGTATGTTGTCTTGTCTGAATTTTTACGTCGGCCACCAAGGACTGAATCTCCTCGACCGACAATGGTGTAGTTTCGGGCGGTCATCATGTGGATTAATGTACCGCTATATTTACTGTCAACTTCCGCATCTGTATTTTGTAAATGGCGGGTCACAGAGACAACTGTCTGACCAGTCAGTGGTCTGTAGTGTTTATATGTCACATTTTAGTATCGCTTGGAACCTCAGCGGAGGTGATACCAAAAAACTAGTACTGGGTACCAGATTCCAGGTCCTTTTTCATAATGGAAACACAAAAAGGTCGAGTCGAGTTGAGCCGGTACCGCGTAGTGGAAATGCGGCATTACAGAAATCTCTGGCACATGCTAACATCTCTGTTGACAAATCTATGATATGTAAAACATTAAACAAGAATGGATTTCATGGGAGAACACCACAGAGGAAGCTGCTGCTGTCCAAAAAAAACATTGCTGCATGTTTGCAAAAGAGGACCTGGATGTTCCAAGGCACTACTGGCAAAATATTCTGTGGACAGATGAAACCAAAGGTGAGTTCTTTGGAGGGTACACACAATGCTATGTGTGGAGAAAAACAGGCACAGCACACCAACATCAAAACCTCATCCCAGTGGTGAAGTATGGTGGAGGGGGCATCATGGTTTGGGGGTGCTTTGCTGCCTCAGGGCTTGGACAGATTGCTATCATTGATAGGAAAAATAAATTCCCAAGTTTATAAAGACATTCTGCAGGACAACTTAAGGCCATCTGTCTACCAGCTGAAGCTCAACAGAGGATAGGTGATGCAACAGGACAATGACCCAAAGCACAGAAAAAAAATCAACAACAGAATGGCTTCAACAGAAGAAAATATGCCTTCTGGAGTAGCCCAGTGAGAAATCCTGACCTCAACCCGATTGAGATGCTCTGGTATGACCTCAACAGAGCGTTTCACCCAAGAATATTGCTGAACTGAAACAGTTTTGTAAAGAGGAAGGGTCCAAAATTCCTCCTAAACATTGTACCAGTCTGATCTGCATCTACAGAAAATGTTTGGTTGCAGTTATTGCTGCTAAAAGAGAGTCAACCAGTTAATAAATCCAAGGGTTCACATAATTTTTCCACCCTGTACTGTAAATGTTTACATGTTGTGTTCAATAAAAACATGAAAACATATAATTGTTTGTGAGATATTAGTTTAAGCAAACTGTTTATCTATTCTTGTGACTTAGATGAAGAACAGATCATATTTTATGATCAATTTATGCAGAAACATAGGTAAGTCCAAAGGGTTCACATACTTTTTCTTGCAACTGTATAAGCCAGTAACATAACTGTCTCAACAGCACACAGGCTTACCTTTTTGTCTGTGTTTGTTCTTTGTCACCATTACTAGTGCCCATCTGGTCAGAGACGTTCTTAAGACCATATTCAACATGGGAGATGATTGTCTGCACTGATTCCAGCTCCTCTGCTGTCGGATAGATTTCCGAATGTTTGGCCATTACATGACGGTCATATGGCCGCAAGTGCACCGGGGGTTCTGGATTTTCACTTACTTCCTTTAAAACAAAAACAGAAAAAAGTAAAATAACATTGACATTTTGATATATTTCAGAGAAACACAAATGTAACACATGCAACTACAGTATTAATAGCATATAAGATTTAACTTTGAGGAAGTGCATGTATGATATAAAGCTGTGGTTGAATATGTTTTTTAAAAGAAATGAGGGAAACAAATACTGATAGAAAAACAGCTATTCTACATATTCTCACATATAAAATGGAAAAAATAATTTACATATAACTAATACGTTTTGGATTATTTGGTGGATGACAGAACAAGTAAAAGATTAACCTCCTGATGCCATTGATCTTCCATCTCCTCAATAGCAGCAATATAGTCATGGTACTGTCTTAGCTCCTCCTCATAGCAAAGACAGTCGTACCAGTAGCGCAACTCCTCATATCTGGCAGGATGAAAGGAATGAAAGGCTTTAAAGGTAACATCCAATGCTGAAATTAAAACCAAGTGTAACTGCAATATATAAGTATATGCAAAGTGCACATCCAGGGTAGTAAATGCTACAAAATTTGGATCCAGACAAATTCTTGATTTTTCCAAAAATATGTAGCATTTTCTTCTTCTTAATGCAGAGGTGTCAAACTCATTTTAGTTCAGGAGCGACATTCAACCTAAAATGATCTCAAGTGGGCTGGACTAGTAAAATAATAGCATAGTAAATAATAACAACTACAAACTTTATTGAAAGAAGTAAAATTACAATATGAAAATGTTTGCATCTACAAACTATCCTTTAAAAAATACATGAACAAGCTGAAACTTCTTAAGAAAACTAAGTGCTGTTTTAACAATATTATGACTCAGTTTATCATTTACACATGTACATTACAACTTAAATATCAGTGGATCTACGAAGGTGTAAAACATTTAGTAACAGGCAGAATATTGTTAAAGTTGCATTTACTTCTCTTAAGACATTTCAGGTTGTTCATATTTGTTCAGGTTATTCACATCTTTTTAGAAAGGGTAGTTTGCAAATATAAATATTTTAATGTAATTTCACTTTTTTTTTTTTACACTAAAACAAAGAGACAAACTTGTAGTTATTATTTTTAGGTTATGTTAGTATTTTACTGGTCTGACTGACTGGTCACGGATGGACGGCCCACTACTTTTTGAATCATAACTTTTGAACCAGACAAGTTTAAGACAAATATTACACATAACTGTAGAGGTCTAAATGCCATCTTAAACATACTCAATTGGCAAAATTTAGTTTCAAATATTTTTAAATGAAAAAATATCAAAAACTACTGCATCACAGATGGACAAAAAATTAACATCTATTTTTACAAGAATTACAAAGTTCTCAAAAGTAACATTCCAATGATATTTCCATCCTAAAATTTATTCAGTGTATAACTTAACCCCTCTATTTTACAACCTAATAATTGGTTGGTGGAAAAAAATATTTTATCATACCTAAATAGCAAGAGTTTTGAAAAATGGCAGCATCACAGACAGACAACAGCAAATATCAAATTAATCAGTTTTTATTTCAATTATCAATATCATATAATTTTTTTAATTTTTTTTTTTTTACAATATTTACAACATACAAATAATAACATTATATTCAACTGTATTTTGCACAGATATATGCATTTATTATTTTTAAACACTGTGTGTTTAGAATATGACAAATAATACAATAGTCAAATGTCTATGCATTTGGAATAAATAGTTTTTTTATGAGAGTTTATAAAATTAACCCAGAATTACTGCAGAAAACTTTGTCACCTTCCAAACATTCACACTCATAAAACTCCTCAAATGTTTTCTCATAAAATACATTTTCCTGAAAATAAAAGTAATTATCTACCTAAAATAATCTAAGTTTGATGTAGATTATTGCAGTTTTTTTTTTTTTTGACCAAATGTTAACCTTCCCTTGACTTCGCCCAAATATAATCACACAGCACTGATGTAAGGTTTTCACAATTTTAGACAAGATAATGATCCATTAGTATAATTACTGAATTAGCGAAAATAAATACAGTAAGTAGCTGCAGCGCCACGACTGGGGTCTGTCAAACACACTGCGTTACATTTCCGTTATTTAATGTATCATATTTGCAGCATGTGGCCTCGAACACAGATTATTCAGTTACTATGTCTACGACTTCATTCAGGTTAATTACATTTAGTCCCACACGTGAATCAGGCTTACCTATCAAAGTCGTGCGGGATGAGTCGGTGTCCCTGCTGTATAAGACTGTCCCAGTACAGCAGCTCCTCGTACGCCTGGTGCTCATCCCACATCGGTTCACCAGAGGGATCCATGCTGTCACGACTTCTGCACCGAAACTGCAACCTGCCAATGACGGAATAACCTTTATATGAGGACTCCCTAAATGATGACCAATGGCAGTAGTCGTTCGGCGCTAACTCAAAGTGACTCTTGTAAACAGAAGGACCACCCCTCCCCTCCGCTCTGAGCCCTAAACCCAGTGACACTTATCTGGGGTGAAAAACCCTGGAATAAAGCAAAATAACAATGAAGCTGGGGTGAAGAACACACCCCCACCCCCTCCCACCCTGGGCTCGCAGAAATGCCCTTAAATTTGATCCAAATTGGGTACACGTTTGTAAACGGAATGACAAAGGCATAAACCGAAGGGAGTGGTTTATTGTACCGTAGCAGAACGACTACTGTCATTCGTCATTCGGTTTAGGGAGTCCTTCCCAAAAAGAGCCGCATCCCTATATCGTGTGTTGATAATTACCTACTCTCTAAGGTTGCGCAGGAAACACGTTCAGCAGGTTTTAGTGACTAGATGCAAATAACAACGAACACCTTTTAGACTCTGACAACTAGAGCATAAAAATAATGCTACTGTAAAGTAATGCCGTTTATCAGATTATTCTTCATGCCAGCAAGCTGTAATCCTCGTGATATTTACACACCTCCGTGCAGCTAATGTTAGCCTTAGCCATACAGCTAATAAAAGCTAGCAGGCCAGGCCATTCCTCGCTTTAAAGTTAGTTATAATTCGGCTACTGGTCTGTCTATCTAATTTAGTTCGTGCATTTAACACTTACCTTTAATACCAGGCTAGTAAAAAGGTACACGCCTTCGACCTTTCGGTAATGTTAACGCTATTAGCTACTATTTGATTTTGATGCAGCGGTGAACAACGGAATGTCGCGAGAAGATGACGTCACTGCACGCTTTTTCTGTGAAAAACCCACAATGATATATTTGAAAGGATTTACTTTTTGATTTATATTTTTGTACTAGACTTTCTAACAAATGCATGATGTCCTTTATTGATGTATAATTCTTTAATCCTTTATGTATTTAATCTATTTGCTTTTACTTTTATTTTTGTTGTGTGCATGAATAACAAGATAATTCATGTATACTGATTTGATAATGTATCAATCTGCTTTCCACTACTGAAGTTTGGGAATTAAGACAAGATTTTCTCTGAAAACAGGGACATTGTCTGTTATTTTATCTGGTGGTCTTGGAAGTGTAAACAGTGGGTATCAGTAGGTACTTATTTACCTTATATTTTCATGGTGTTCCTTCACAAATCTGAGAGTACTCAGAGTACAGATTTTTATTTACTGATGTCAAGAAAACAGGTGTGTTTAGAGAACGTATTAAATCTTGCATGATACATATTGAAAATCAACTGTGAAATTGAACTCTGAAAGTGATCATTGTGGAAAAGATCATTTTTCAAAAGTAAAAGGATGAATCAAATTTAAAAATTATATGTCACATCACATAATTTTATTTACATTCAAGGTTCTTTACATATCCTCAGTAAATTGAGGGTACAATTCAAGTATTAAGTAATACAATTTCATATTAAGTTACATAAAGCACTGTAACATATGAACACATGGCGACATACATGAAATTCCACATATTAACAAATTAACATTCCTTAAGAATGCATTCAGCTGAATACTTAACATTCCAAACAGGCTCTCATCACCCACCTAAAATAACTACCCAAGTCACTTTTTGACAAAACTTCATCAAATACTTAATTTCTGGTTAAGTTTTTTGTTTCCTGAAAAAAATTACTTGGGTATTTACTTTATGAAGGTGATAAAATACTTTTTTTCTCTTTAATTCCTCTATTGGTTACACTGGTATAACTATTTTTTCCCCCATGCTCTACATACAAGAGTGAGAGTTTTAGATTCCAAAGCAGGTGAAAATAATGCTGAGAAACAAAATCAAATAATACCGTGTGGCACACCTGCAAATAGGGAGACTGTCTGAGATTCTGAAATATGCAACAGGAATGTTCACTTATTATACAAACCCCATTTCCAGACAAACTGTGGCATTTTGTAAAAGGGAATAAAAATATTCTTTTGAGACTGAATAGGTTTAGGCAGAAGCTAAACGCTTATATACGCCTCACTTACAGTCAAATCAAAATCAGTTTTAGGCACCAGTCAAACCATCAAAAAAGCATTCCTGCTTCAAAAATAGCTTTACAAACCAATGTTTTGAAAACCATTAATGAATTACACATCTTTAAATGTATATTAATGTCATTCCATAATTTAACTCCAATAACAGAAATAGATCTTCTTTTTATACATTTAACAGCTTTTTGTACAGTTAACATACAAACACCTCTGAAATCATACCTGCTTTCCCGTATTGAAAAAACTTTTGAACAGAGTCTGGGAGTGACCTTTGTTGGCTCAGAACATTATTTGCAAAGTTTTGTAATAAAACAAGTCACTGAATTTCATAACATGGGAATTAAGAAACAGTGGAGTTGTGTGCGCATAACGATCAGCTTTATGGATGATTTGTATGGCTTGTTTCTGCAGTGCAATTATTGGATTAGTTATTGTTTTGATGGTGGATCTCCACAGGTTCACACACTAGGACACGTAAGGTTGAAAAATTGAACAATAAAAAGTAAAGGCTTGAATTATTAATTTCCTTGAGCCTTTAACTGACAAATACATAATTAGAAGATTTCAGTTTTGTCAGTTAAACAAAGGTTAAGCACATCACAGATTTTAGTTTTTCATTGTATGTTAGTAAATGTCTCAACTTCTCTGGAAATTCAGTTTATAAGTAAACAATAGAAAATTAATGGTATTTTGTGCAAAATCACAGCATTAGCTAGCTCCTACTTGTTAGGTCAGATTATTAGTCTGAAGGTCAATTTTAACTGTGACTATAAAACAGATATTTAGATTGATAACATTAAACCTCCTGACTTGGACAAGTGCAGTTATGATTAGCTACATATCAGAAAATGGTTGGCTCCATCGAAGCCACATATTTTTCATTTAATGAGGCTCCTTCTTAAACTTCTTTGTACTTCAAGGACTTGGGGATAAAGTACAGCCACATCACTGTCTACGTATTGTTCCCAGCTCAGACATGATGAACTTCATGTTTTTCTGAGCTTTGAAAAGGGGTGGGCTCCCAGTGACCTAATACATTACCCCTCAGTCCTGCCTGGCACTTAGCGATGAGGTAGATCTTGCGCAGCACAGTGCGGCGCAACAGAATATACACCCAGGGGTCGAGGATTTGGTTCCATGTGGCCAGCCTCACGGCCATCACCATCAGGTTTTTATATCTGGATAGATCCTCACCAATGGATCCGGTGTATGAGCGGACAGCAGACATCAGGCCAAACACCTGTAGGCATGAAACATGTGTGTGATTAGTACACAGGAATTGAATTAGACATACAGCCTGATTACATTAAGACATAACAATAAAACATCAAAACAACAGAAACTTGGAGCAGATCACATTCTCACTAAAGCTTCAGAAAGCCACCTTTACTAAAAGATGTGAACTTATGTTACCTTTGTTGCTGCAATAATATTTATTGGTGACGCAAAACCCCATGTTTGTTAATCAAGGTGTTGTCATTCTACTTTTGACAATGAATTTATACCTATAGCCTTATTTTTGGAGTGGACATTATTTGTTTGCTGTGATTATTATTGGTTTTTTTTTAAATTTCAATCCTACATTGCCTATGGAGGTTTGTAGGAATACACATACAGCTGAGAAAAAGAAAAAGAAACTAGATAAACTGTATTTAAATGTATACATTGTATTGTACTGATAAAAAAAGAAAATCTGATAAAAACTAAGTAAAAAAACACAAAACAAAACAGCAGAAGCTCTCACAGTGACTCAGTGTAGTCTCTAGACAAGAAGATTTGTACAAAGTAAAAAGTATAGAAACACTTTTTTCCAAATCCATAGGTTTGTGAATAATGAGGGAACAAGCAAACTACGACAGTTTTAATATTGACGATGAGTAGAAGCGTTAGAAAGGAACACCAAGAACTCAAAATTTGTGGCATGTTCCTGAATCTGATCACCTGAAATGTAATATTTACATGTCTACAAATATATTTATATTTTTAAAAAATATGGACATTTTTCCACAATTATAGGAGACTATTTCCAAAGCTTCCTAATGGTCCAGCTGATCTATGCATCACACTTGATCCTTTATTTAATTAAAAACACTACTACTGTGCTGTGGAAAATACTACACAATAAATAACAGCTGTGCATTCAAAACTTTAGTAACAGTAAGCAAGTATTACCAGCAAAATCTACTTAACGAATGACATGTCTAAGTGGTCACTGTGCAGTATAATAGCCTCTGTCAGTGTTTATTATTATATATGATGTTTCTGGATTAATTTTACATTTGCCTCCATGGGTATGTTGCATTTTACTGTCGTATATGTATGAGAATGAGCTTGTTTCAACTACTTTATGTACTGTGAGTGGTTTAATCTATAGAAATGCATCCTGTTCTTTAATATATAATGAGGTTATCACAAATATTCAAAATCAATACATTTTAAAAGGGAAGGAAATGGATGAAAAAATGTAATCTGAAAATGACAATTCAGTTGTAGCAGTAATAGAAGTATAAATCTGCATATTCACATAAAGTTCAAGTACCTCAAATTTATGATCATATGCATGTGAGAAGAAGTATCACCATCTAGTAATGATGACATAAGGCTGAGAGAATAAACTTGTGGGGACCAATTAATTTTATAAGATGTGTCCAATGATTCTACATAAAAGTACTTCAATTCCACCATTGCTCATGATGACCTTCCTGTCTAATTCCCTGTCGTTGTAGTTTCTGATACTCACCAGCAGAGGGCTCCAGCAGATGCATGAGGTGACCATGATACCCACCAGCTGCACCACCATCTCTATGTCGTGGGACTTTGCTGAGTGATGGGAGCCGGGCTGCCTCCTGAGCCGAGCCAGCACTAGGGTCAGTCCGCTGATGGTGTTACACACCAGTGCCACAGCTAGTGAGGTCAGACCGAGTCCTGAGAACAGCACCACAAATGCCACGTCTACTTCATCAGTGTTGTTTAACACATTAATGAAACACCAGGTTCCTGGGACCTGGTAGGTGTAAGAGCCCAGCTGGAAACAAGGCAGCAGGGCCACACACAGAGCTGCCAGCCAGATGATGGAGAGACTGACTTTGGTGCGGGTGGTGGTGACCAAAGATGAATGTAGCAGCGGCTTAGTAACACCCAGACAGCGCTCAGCGGCCATGGCACAGCCCAGAAACAGCGGACATAAGCCAAAGAACACCATACTCCCACCCAGGAACTGACACATGCCATCAGAAGAGATGTAGTCCTCAGGGCGCACACCTCCAGACAGGTAAAGTCTAAGAACCAAAGCTCCAGGGATCAAATGTCCAATGAAATCAGTCACCACAAGGGATGTGGCAAAGAGAAGGAATGTGGCTTTGGAGCGCCGGCGCTGGAGGGAATAGGCATTAACCAGGATGAACAGGGCCACAATGTTGGACACAATACCCAGGGTCATTGACAGAACAACAACTATGATGCCACTGGTTGTAGGCTGCAACAAAGTGAAGTTCCCCTGGCGGGAAAGCCCTTCCATGGCCACCGTGGCCTCCAGCTTCCCTGCACTGTCATTGGAGAAACGGGGAAGGAGCAGGGAGCCTGAGGAGTTGTAGTGGCTCAAAGCTAACATCACTTCACTCTGAGTATATTGATGTCCATACTGAAGGGAAGCTGTGAAAGAAAGAAGAAGTAGGTCAAAAGTGTGTAAATGTTTGGATGCAGTGTGGAGAAATGGCACAGATTGGATTTAAAATGAGTACAACATGAAGAAGTAAAAATTTAATATATCAATCAATAACATGATGTTGTCCTTTTTGTGTCCATATGCTTGAATTAAATTTAAAAGAGCTATGAACTGAAAACTAATGTACCATTTACTTTCATGTATATTTTAAGACTATATGTTGTACTTTTTGACTATTTTAAGAGAAATTTTGGGGAATGACAACAAAAATGTTTGCATATAATATAATTAAATCAGCTTAAAAAGCGTAACGCTCAATTTAAAACAAACTATGTGGGTTGTCATATCTAACATTGTTAATGAGTAAAACTAATGGGATGTATTTGTTCTAACTAATCTAATAAATTTGGAGAATTATGCAAGCCAAGTTATCAATTTTAGAGGTGTCAACCTGGTGTATTACAAATCATTTATTTGTGGTTGCACCTTTTCACATTTTCAGATGCATTCAGTCTTAATTTTGGTTAAAAATGGCATGTAACCAACATAAGTACAAATTGTACCTTTCAACAAACCTGATCCATGCTTTAAAAAAGGTTTAAAAGAGTTTAGAGTTGCTTATCGTTCCAACCCTTACCATAACTTTAAAAAAAACCAAAAACAAAAAAACAGATTTAAGACATTACTGTATCTGACTGCACTTTTGCTCAAAAGTATAACCTTTAAAACCATTTTTAAAAATCTTGACAGACATTTACCCAGTAAGGTGTCCAAGATTATATGAGGGGGCAATTTGCAGCAACCACAGACGCGCAGGCAATATGAAAACAGATTCATTTACAGAAATATGTGGTTTAGTTTGGATGAAAAATAGCGCCCCAGTTTACATTTTTCCAACTGTGATCCCACAAAGGAATGCTGGACCTCATGAATCACCATACATAAGTCTGAACACAAATATGGACTACTTGGTCAGATTTCCTCCAATTTTTAGGGATTTTTCATTTTTCATGGAATTTGAAGATCTGATTTTATTCAATCCAGGATGATGCCAAATTACATTTAACCACTGTTTTCGTAGCTCTCTAAACAAACACACATTTGTGAAAACTGCCTAATCTTGCACGTAGCTCGACTATGAAAAAAAAAAGGGGGGGGGGGTTATTATTAATTTTATACAGATTTGCAACCGGTTAATAGAGCGACCAGGCAACTAGGCTGTGTGTTTGTAAGATTTTGTAGCCTATTTTCTTCATAGTCCAAATAGTTCCAACTTTATCACTAAATCAGTTTCATAACAGATTAATTATATATTTAGTGTGAATGAACGCCTCACCTCCAAGCAGACGGTTCTCTTTGCCAGACAGATATCCACAGATAGCAGAGACTAGTCGAACACTTTTGAGAAAACTCCACAAACACATTAAACCAGGGTCAGATCAGCGCGTTTTCCTCTCATAGACTCCTTTTCTCCGGTGGAAATGAAAAGGCGCCTTGTCTGTGGTGTTGACTTCTGTCCATGGCTGCTGCGTGGGGACAGTGGAGGTTCCAGAGGATCCCCACTGACACCGAACTGCACAATTACGTTTTTTTATAGCGGCTCTTTGACTGTGTGTGTGCGCCCCCCTGAGTCATGTTCACGTCTGCCCCTCCACGACTGTTTACACTGAGCTGTGCTGTCAGCAGAGGCGCTCTGTGTCACCTACGTTACAAGAAATTATCTCAAACAGTCAAATATGTCTTGAGCTGCGCAGATATCACTTTTATCCTAACCCATAAAGACCCAGTGCTACTTTTGTGATACTTTCAACATGATACTTCTCTCTATTTAACCCATGAAGACCCAAACCTTCATCACTGACCAAAATATTCTACTGATCAAACTGTTTAATCTATGTTGATCCACAAATCCTATCAATACATGCAAATAATTAGTGTAAAATACAGTTTGCCATCCTTTCATGGTCATCAGCTATGACCCATTTGGACGTTCAGAGGCTCTGCTGTGAACGTGGAAACACGGTCATCTTCTACAACATTGATTCACCAGTAAAACCCATGGAGTTGGATCAATGACAGTGGATGGACACACTGGGTTTATATTCCATTAATGAGAGATTTTACTGAAAAAGTCACTTTTTGTTCTGTTTTTCTATTTTTGATATGATAACCCTCAACTTTAATTGAAGCTTTTATGAACATTTTCATGAATAGTAAATTAAATACAGGAAAATATCTGATTTATACTGATAAAATGCAAAAATACTGAAGATAATATTATAATAAATGGTGATAAATCACTTAAGAAAGGTTAGATACAGAGAAAATTAAATTTGGGAAGTAACACAAAATAGCACTGGGTCTTTATGGGTTAACCATTCTTAAGTAATGTATCACCATTTATTGTAATATTATCCTCTATAATTATTTATTTATTTATTTTGTGTAAATAAGTTTTCCTATATTCAATTTACTGATCATGTAGATTTTCATAAAAGTTCGTTTTAAAGGTGAGGATTATTATATAAAAACAGAGAAAACTGAAGAAAAAGTGACTTTTTCAGCAAAGATATCATTAAGTGAACATAAACCCATTGTCTCCATCCACTGTCATTGATCCAGCTCCATGGGTTTTACTGGTGAATCAATGCTGTAGAAGATGATAGTGTTTCCACGGTAACTACGGAGCCTCTGAACGTCCAAATGGGTCATATCTGATGACCATGAAAAGATGACAAACTGCATTTTATACCAATTATGTCCATATTTTAACTGGATTAGTGGCCCAACAGTTATTAAATATTATAGATGAGTAGATGCTTTTGGTTGCCAGTGGCTGCTTGGGTCTTTTGGGGATAAACTAAATGTAACCAGTTTGAGTTTTACAGACCAGGACACTCATCTCAAGGCTAAAGGTGAGGTTTTGTGGTTCTAATCAGTTGCCGCAATGATAGCTCAGTTTTCAGTTATTGGATCATGAAATCAAGTTGATCAGATTCACTTTCATAGATTTCTGTTGCTTCTGTTTAACGTGCAAAGGCTCAGCTCAAAATAACCTCTGCAGTATCAGTTGTCCAGAAATATCCTGGAGATGGTAGACCGGCTGTTTATCAGTCTATTGTTGGCTGGGTTTTCTATTTCACTTACAGTACATGAATGAATGTCCTTGGTCAGACTCTTAGAGTAAAATAAAATTATTATATAAGCACTTTTGACCTCACTAACCTTCATACATATTATGGAATCTCTCAAGGAAAAATATGGAAAACTCTTATGCACCTTTATAACAGATCCAGATGTTCCACAAGGACTCTGATGTTAGTGTGATGGTTTTTACAGCTGTATTAAGAAAAACATGTCATTTTTTTCTTGTCTTTGATTGACACTCCACCAGGGCTGACCGTGAGGAGGCATAGTAAATCTCTGATTGTGTCTCTTCTGTTGCTTTTACTTGGGAGAGATTGCCATGTTTGCTTTACTTTTAGACAGGAATGGTAAAATGGACCACATATTTGCACAAACTGGAGCTAAAAAGAAAAAAAAGTTATAGCAACACTTCAGTTTGGCTGCCGGTTTACAGGAAAGAGTGTTGAGGTGGGTGCTGACGTGTGAATTGGTTTAAAAACACATTAAAAAAAAGGCAGGGGAAGGACAACTTCTAGCTGGCATAAATTAGTTTGCACCATGAAGGTACAAGTAGCGATGATACTGTAGTAGGGATGTTTTCCCCCTGCTCCAGAAGGTAAAGTGGCACCATAGAGTGTTATTCTGTTATTCAGAAGTTGGTTTACCAAGATGTGGAGTTGGGGAGGGCAAAGGATGATGGGTAATACTAAACACAGTCTAACTGATGGTAAAATGATAAACTCCATTAACCATAAACGCAGTCTAGCTAAGCAGGTGAGTTAGATTTGTTTATGTTTGATGTCAGTCATATCCCGACATGAAAGACACCCAGTCCTTCTATTTATCCTAAAAACCTTATTGAGGGTTGAATAATTTACAACAACTGTGATCAGACCAGTCTTTGAAAACCCACAAAAGAAATACAAAACGTGCTCTAAAGTCAACGCTAAAACCAACATTAATGATTTTATTTATTTGTTTGAGCAGCGAAACTCACATACAGCATTCATTGTAGTTGTGTTGAATGTGAAGAAACAGTCCAAATATCATTCTGTTTAGTTTGGCTTTGATAAATTCTAAAGGAAAAAATGTATTCTGTTCGACACATTCAAAGCTATGTCTGTTCGTTCCTAGTGCCAGTTTGATGGAATTTTTGCTGTAATAAAAACAAGAGTGAAATCAATACTGTAAGACCTAACAGTTACAGTCCATTAGGCCAAAGATACTACAGATATGACCAAATACTATAGAGAGCTGAGGGGATTTTATAACAATGCTTATCACAATTGAAATACTTTGCAATTTAACTTTATATATGTTAATAATAAATAATAGAAGGGCTTGTTTCAGTGTCTGCTGGTCTTGAATCAAGGAGCCAATCATTTCTGTCTGATTGTCTTCCGTTCTTGGTGCCCATTTAGACTCTAAGTGCAACAATCATGCATTTGGCCGCCATTGACCGCTGGTTTTCCTCCAGCTCTGAAAGGAGACCCTGTTGCCCCCATTTTCCTCATCAGTTGCTCTGGTAAATGGTGCCATTTGGTGTCTGCACCTCACTGGCTCTTCCAATACTAAGTCTGGGGTTTTTGGGATTGAGGCTCCTTCTACACCCGTTTCCCCTCCACTGAGAGTGACCACAAAGTAAAAAAAAAAAAGAAAAAAAAGAAATCTACAGACCGCAAACCTGATGAGCTTCAAAGCACTCTGAGGTACAGTAACTCCTCATATTGGATAGATTCACAGTTAGATCTCTATCTTTTCTTGAAGTTGGATATGAAATATGGAAGAAAAAGTAGATAGTCTTGTTGCATGTGCATAAAAGTATTGCATTTTTGGCTTCAAAACCCAAACTGCTCCTGCCACAACTGGTAAATGGTTCCACTCAACTCAAACTTTCTGCAGAGCTCATGTCAGTATGCCAGAGAGATAAAGTACTTTTTACCATTTAAGTAGCTCTGAAGCTGACTGGAGTTTGGTTTGCCAGCAAATGTGCTCTTTGATATATGAAATATGACTGTTTTATTATAATGACAAGAAAATTCACAATTCAGACAGTAATTTTCACAATTACAGTTACAATGTACTAGGCCCAATCAAACAAAATAACATGATCCAAATGTATTCAGTTTGACAAAGATATCGATAGGGTCATGTGTTTGTGCATTCCATGCTGACATTTTAAGGAGATGTTGAATATTATGAGTGGAAAGCCTCACACACTATCTGTCTGGGCGCCTCAGAAACTACTGGCCAAAAATGAAGCCGTGGAATGTTTGCATGTGAATATCCAGCCGAGAAAATAGTAGTCAAACATACTGTTAGAGACAGAAACAAGTTCAGATACTTTTCTCTGATTAAACACAGTCTCTTTGTTGTGGAAATTGTTAAATAATTGCTGTCTGGCGTGAACCCAGAAGAAAAATCTATTATTCAGTCTTTGTATGTCTCAAAACAAGTGTTAATGTCTTATAAAATAGGTTGTGCCCTTCAGGTTTCAGATGAGACACTGACTCTGACAAGCAACTGCATAACATCATCCTATGTCTAGTTGCTTTTTGTGGATTTGTTTGTTTGCTTGTTTGTTGTTTTGATGATGTCTATGTCATCATTATGTGTATTTTTAAATTTTTAATCTATAGAGAATGAGTGATGTATCAATGTTGGCTGGTTTATGTCTTGTTTCTGTCACCTGCCTAGGGACTGCAGATGAAAAGTAGTTACTGTATTTTTACTAATTCTGGCATATTTACACGGATGTATTTTTTATATCGCAATGTTCAGAAATATGCATGGTCCCTATTAAATAAACCAATAAATACATAAATAAATAAAATAAACAATATTAGTACATGGTGCAAAAAGTGGGTCTGGTCTTTATATCTACTATCATCTATTGTATCACACTGTGACACTATAGTCACTACATATCAGTTTCTGTTGATCATGTCCTGTAGTACAAGCACAAAACAGTATTTTTATACATCAGTCTTCTTATGTAAATGCACTCAGGTATCACTCAGATTATATAAGAAAATGGTCATTTTATTTTCATCCGAAAATATCTGCTGTTGCCTTCTGAAGAAATCAGTATATTTTATCTTCTGTTATTACACTCAGATGTCAGACGCAGCCTACGGAGTCAAGAGGAAAGAGACGAGGATCCCAGTTGAGGTATCAGAACAAATTAGTGTAAAAAAAAAAATACTATATGCAAGTAAAAAGGCAAAGAAAACTGATTTAGTTTAGTTGCCGTTGTTTGGGATTACATAATGCCTCAGTAGTTTACGACTGATCGACTTAATTTTCTCATGCAGATTTTGCCCTTTTTCTTTGTCTGTCATAAACCATCTTTTAAAGCTGTACTAAAACTTGATGGAGAACCAACAGTACTTTTTAAAAAAACAAAAACAACCCAAAGAGGAGACACAAACTCAAATGAACAGTGAGCATGTCACCGCAAAAGCTTTAGAGAACTTGAAATGCAGCACTTTAAGAACAGACTGAGCTTCCTGGAAGATGTTCATACAGTAATCATGCAGATCACAGAAAAAAAAAAAGTCTCTCTGACCTTTTGATTAGTGACAGAAAAATATGGTAATGTGTTTCCACTTTCAGTTAACCTTTAAACCAATGTCATGATGCAATTCAGCAGATTAAAAGTCTGTAAATGCCAAAAAATACAAGATATACAGTTAGAGGGTGAAGGCTTTCCTAAAACATTTCCCTTTGTAAATATAATATTCTTTTGTGGGCTAAAACCCAGAGTTTACCAGAGTTTAATGATCTATATCACATAAAATTCCTCCTGCATGAGTCAAACTAAACCCATGGATGGATCTATAATGGGATCTTTCCATTTGTGTTGGCAGGTGGAGTCGGGATAAGACATCATGTAAGTATAAATGTTATGTGCACAGATGGAAAATCTGATTTTGGATGGATCAGGATATTTTTCTACAACAGGATTAATGTGATTTTAAAATTTCACAACTACTTCAATTAGACACAATAAAAATGAAGTGGTTTTCAACTGTTTACCCTTTAGTAGGGAGACTCAACACATCAGAACACGGCGGACACTGTGATCCATGACAGTGCCGTCCCTCATACCACACAGTCCCTGCACCCATTTGTTTTGCTGATATCTGCAGTAATAAAACTGTAGGGCTCGACTCTGTGCGGTGATTAATGATTGGTCTTGTCAGTGTGAATAAAAGAGGGGAAGTGGTAATTAAAGTGGGTCTGTGGCCAAGCAAGATTTAAGAACCAAAGCCTGCTAACTATGTCAGCAAAGATGTTATTAATAGTTGACAGCGGCACAGCACTCAGTCACCCATCAGCCCCTTCACACAGACAGGCTATTACTCGATTCACCTACATGACTGTCTTACTCTGAAACACCATAGCATGCACCTACTAATTCAGTGGAAATTTAAGTCTGAACCATCAATGTGCTATAACAAAACAGAAGAGCATAATCTAATGAAAAATACTTCTGAGAGGGGCTGCAAAGCGGCAAAGTCCAGATCTGTAATTGCTGTTACTAATACAAAGCCTATGACAATGCATTCACACCTTCATGTTTAACAGACTTCCCCATAAACACAAAGTTTAAATGATGATATAACATCACAGTCACAAAAAAATTAAAGAAAATGCAGAATGGTAGATCCTTAAGAATACTTGTATTTAAATACTTAAATGTCTACTTAACACTTCAATGTATCAAGAATTACAAACAGAGTTTGGTGTTTGTCAAAGACACAACACATTTCTCATTAGGAAATTAATGAGTTCTGTTGACTGAAACTGGTTTCAGGAAGTGTTTGTATCAACACTGAATTAACAGAATAGCTTTACGAAACAGTGGATTTTCAGACACCTTTTTGCTAATTCTTAAATTTTCATTGTGTAATATTTAGTGACATCTAGCAGATGGACACAGCAATAGCAACATACCACCGGCCTCAGTGTGCATCATCATGACTACATCAGCCTCTGTCCTGCCCTTTCACGAAACTACCGAGGCTTCATGGATGATTAAAGGCTCATCGCTGAACCTCATCCCACAGTAAAGGATTCAGCTGATGTGAAGGCAGCCATGCAGCATAACAATAAAATTGTAAAGCCATTAACCACACTACAGCGTTGTATTGTTCTGAGAAATGTCAGGAAATGAAAGCAGGAGCATACGCTTCTGATTTGAGGAGCATAGACAACTAAGAGACATTAAACTTCCATCAACTGGAAAAAAAATACTGGATGGTCTCAAGTAGGCAAAAGTGTTTTTTTTCTGCCATTTCATGCAAAATGTCGTCATGTCCTCACACACTATCAGTCTCATATGGAAACATATGGAAAACATATCATCATATCATATATCATATATATCATATATCATATCATATCATATCATTTACCATCTGGTAAAGAAGTAGTGTTCCACTGGCTATTACACTGGGCAGGTGTAGCTTTCTCACCACCTAAATTCACCTGAATGCTTCATTTCTACATAAAACCTTTTCCTTAATATGATTTTTTAAATTTTTATTGCTGATGTGGACTTCAAATAGCATTACATAGTAATTATCATGCCATCATTATTTAAACATGTTTGTGTTTACTGCACTGTCTAAAAAGCCTTCCATGGTGCAGGTCAGACTGAGATGAATCTTTTTGTCTGAAGATGAAAGAAACCAGTTTGGAGACATGAAGAGATTTACAGTCCCAACAATAATAAGGACAGCTTTTGGTTGGTTTGAACTTCGGCCTCATTCTTCTCCCTAACTATGATGAATGCATTTGTTGAAGTCATAGATGCTGTATGTCCTGAACTCAAGCAGAAGGTTTCTAAAAATATTAGTGATAGGTTTGTCTGTTTGGGAAGATGCTGACGTAAGAATCGTACACTTGTCTCCTGTTACTTTCCCAAAATTCGCCCGTTTGTCTGAACATAGAGCGGTTACGGTCAGGTGAGTGTACGATATGACAGATTTAGTGCAGGGTGCGCGCTGCTGTGACGCTACAGGAGAAAGCAGAGGCATATGGACAGATAACTCATAGTCTGATCTCAAACATCATACTTTGCTGGTTTCTGGACTGTGGACTTACCCAGCATCAGTCTTCATGAAGTACAAACTGTATTGTAGTGACACAGCAAAAGGACTGTGCCAGCTCATTGCTTATGATTGGGTAATTTATCACAAGTGATCTTTGATGTCCTCTTCGGAGCAAAGTAAAAATTTCTGAGAAAGTCATGTCAGGATTCCGTGAGGACAAAAGTACACAGACAGGTCTCCTTAACAAAGACAAAAGACCACTGCCGGTAAATGCTCACTCAGGTCTTACTGATTTCAATACTGTTGACACCATGGTTCTCCTGAATTGCTTGGCACTGTGTTGACATTTCTTGCTCTGCTCCTAACTGGTGCAACTCATTTCCAACAAATGCTACTCTGTTTATGTTTAGCAGCTAATCCTCACTTTGTCCCCATAAGGGTTGCAGGGGTCTGGGCTACCACTCAGTAAAGGCAGGGTACAAGAAGGTAATCTAACATGACAATTTCACAAAGCAAACTTGAGGTGAATAGTTTCAACACATCATTTCATGCTGCATTCCTATCTAGTCTAGATATAAAGCAGGTCATAGCAGCAGTCACACTGGACGGTGAGAAACTTGTTCTAAATTTTTGACTCAGGTTTCTTTTGGTTGCAAGGCCGTACCACTTAGCCTCTCTAATTATGGAATACAGGACCACCATTTTTTTTTTAACTTTCTCACGTTTTGTCTGGAACAGCCCAAAATTGTGCTCTAGGCTTTACACTGAGATTTATAGTATTACAGTGGTTCAAAATCATGAGGAATACAGAACATTACATTACACTGGAACAAAATCTTACAAGTGTATTTTTTTCCATTTCTAGTCAAAATATCTCATCAGACTTAAAATAAGACATAGTCACTTAAAGAGTAACTTTTCAGTGAGATATAAGAACTGATTTTTAGACAGTAGATCTGGAAAATCTTATTTCAATCTTACCAAGATAATTTTCACTTGTTCCATTGGTAGATTTTTTTTTTTTTTTTTTGCTTAATTCAAGATTTTTTTTTGCTTATTTCAAGCAAAAATCTGCCAATGGAACAAGTAAAAAATAACTTGGTAAGATTTCTTGAAATCAGATTTTCCAGACCTATTGTCTAGAAATAAGTTCTTCCATCTCACTGAAATGTTACTATTTAGGTGATTATGTCTTATTTTAAGTGTGATGAGATATTTTGACTAGAAATGAGAAAAATACACTTGGTAAGAT
>JAPQRP010000001.1:39897186-39911447 GCA_037367295.1 Apogon hyalosoma
TATTGCGCTTTTCTATGAATGCATACTCAAAACGCGTACAGTGGATCCATTATTCATTCGCTCACACATTCACACTTCGGCGGTGGTAAACTACATCTGTAGCCACAGCTGCCCTGGGGCAGGCTGACAGAAGCATGGCTGCCATTTCACGCCTACAGCCCCTCCGACCACCACCAAGCATTCACACACCAGTGTGAGTAGCAGCACTGGAGGCAAGTAGGGTGAAGTTTCTTGCCCAAGGACTCAACAGCACATGACTGGGATAGAGCGGGATTCAAACCGCCAACCCTTTGGTTATTGGACGACCTGCTCTACCACCTGAGCCATGGCCGCCCTATTTTAATAGACCAGTTCTCTGTACACATCTATCCAGTCACTCATATTTATCTTAACTATTTTCAACCCATTGTTGTCCTTGTCGCTAGTTGAATTTTTGTTTATATTTGTCCTGTGTTTGAGTGTGTTTGGGTTTATGTCAAAATTGTATGTTGTGAGCTAAGAAAAAAAACGAAGCCAAATTCCTTGTATGTGTTCAAATACTTGGCCAATAAAGCAGATTTTGAATGTGACTTAAACAGTTTACTTCATGTAAAAGGTGAAACTATATGCGCTAGTAAGCATACATAGGCACCTTTCAGAAAAAAAACATTCAGGTGTGTAACATCAGAAATCATGAACATAATTAATTTCTGTGCACTCACCTGATGAATCCATGGTTGATTATTATGTTGTGGGTTTGAACACAGAGATGTCACTTCTTTGAACTCCTGTGAACATAGGTTAAGAGGTTATGACAGACATTAAACTTGCCTGAAGATAAGATATGCCTTTATTAGTCCCACAAGGGGAAATTACAGCAGCAAAGCACAAAAGAGCAAAAGTACAAAGTCAAAATAAAGACAAATCAAGAAAGCTATATACACACTATTTACAACTGTGCACATGCTGATCAACAAAAGTCAAGCAATCAAACTTAAAGTTTTTCAAGATGACACATCTGCATAATAACCCAATAAGACTAACACAACACATAACATTACTAGGCTGCAGTTAGTTACACAAGCATCTTCTAAGTTGAAGCTATCAAAGCTAGCATGGCTACACCTTTGCTTCCCTTTGTTTTGCTCCGGAGGCTCGATAACATTAGCTGCAACCTTGCACAATTTACGTTTTATCTTATTAAAATACACAATAACTCAAAGGGGTCATGGACTTCTTTACGTATCCACCATAAATAAAAATGAATTTACCTAAAAGACTTAGCAGAAGCCTTCTTCATACAGGCTACGGTGAACACACAGATGTAGCGGATGTAGCTCTCCGCCCTTTACCAGTGGTTTGTACTTTTCAAAATAAAAGTCTTCAGGACAATCAGGATCACTTGAACCTGGAAGTGTCAAATAATTCTAATTAAATCAACAGCAAACCGCATGAATTGCACACAAAGAAATAAAGTCTGTCCTCATCTTTTACACACAGACTACTGTCGATAAGCTTACTGAAAAAACGGTAAAGTTGTAAATATATGAGAAGTGACCGTATACATGTATGTAGATATGTATGTCCCTGTGAGATTTTTTTCCAATCACATTCCAACAATATTCTCCATAATAATATTATGCATAATATAATATATAATATAACATAATTTAATATGATACAGTGTAATGTAATGTAAAATAATTCTCCATGCCCCCCCCATCTCACTTTCTCTCTTTTTCTTTAACCCTCTCTCTTTAACCCCAGCTGGTCAAGGCAGATGACTATCCTCCATTAGCTGGGGTCTGCTCCAGGTTTCTGCCTGTTTTCCTTTCCACCGTCACCAAGTGTTTGCTCCTGGAGGATTCTATGTGGATTGTTACAGAAATGGCTTATTAAGAGTCTAGTTTAGATTAACTCTAAATGAAAAGTGTCATGAGACAACTTTTGCTATGATGTAGCGCTATATATATAAAATTTGATCAACTGATTGATTGAATACCACTGTCAGACAGTAACATCTAACACTCACTTTTTTCACTATTTGCAGATAAGATGTTTTGCTAGAGATAATATACCAAACTTCAAGACTCTAAGTGAAAGTCAATCACTAATGGAAATGCTATCCTTAAGTAAAACTATGAAGAAATTCATTAGCAAAAGTGTTAAGTTGTTTTCATTTCAGTGTATATCAGTAAATAATATTAGGGAGGCTTTGGAAAAAGAGGATGGCTGTGTGCTGCCTCCAACATCTGGAGCACAGCAAGGCATATCCTTTTTTTTTTTTGACCTATTTTTCGCTCCCCTTTTTCTTATGGCTATTACTGTTATCAGTACTACTGTTGATGGTGGTTTTGAAAATAGTAATGATGATAATGTTCACAATGCTGTGCACATTTGAGTACGAATGTGTGTGTGCATGGTGTGTGTGGGGGGGTGTTTTGTGTTTGTTTCTCACTGTCCTTGTCAAAAACAAGACAGTAATATCAGGTGTTGGCCACCCATCTATTCGGCTGCACAAGAAAGTTCTATGAGAACGACATATGATACCATAAAGCTGCTGAGATGAAAATGCATTCTATTTATTACACGTAACGCTTTTATACCATGAAACACCACAGAAACACATTTTCAACATATCAGGAAAAAGAAAAAAATCAGGATAAAAACTAAGAAAAAAAGAAAAAGCACAATGTTCGAAGAATGTCTGACCCACAGCATTAGTGGAAAAGTAGCCATTCAAACAAATAAATCACCAGAACTCTTAATGAAGCTGACAGGAGTATAACAGAGGGAGTCAAACTCTAGTGAGGGGGAAAAAAGAGCAGCAATTAAAGTGTTGTGCAAACCAGTTACTGTCATTGGTCCTAAAATTACTGTATAATTATTCATACATTTCATATACTCAAAATAATTTGGGTCAACAGACTTAGCACAGAGTAAAAAGAAAAAACTACTTACAAAGTCAATCAATGTAGTAATTGTCCACTTGAAGGATATGATCATAAGGTGAGGATTTTCTTTTGGACAGGCAATATATGGACAAACTAAACATGATTTCCCAGCATATCATTAGTACTACTGTTACAAGAAAATCAAAAACTAAGCATTGGAAAATGTGATGCTGTAAAGGTCATGTCAGCAGAGATACACACAGTAACTGGAAATAAATCAAAAACTAGATGTTGCCTTTGCCAAGTGCTCCAGACAGACCAGTGGAGGAGGACAGCATGAGGTGGTCTCACAAGGAGATTTAACCACTGTCTTTAAAGCTTGCGATTTTGAGTATTGGCACATAATGTTTAATGCTGTTGAGATAAGAATTTAAGATTAAGTAGGATTCATCATTGCCTGAGTCAGAACAGATTTGGGTTTTTTTTTTCATATTTTGGTGCATCTGAGGTTGACTTCTCTTGTTTTTTTGTTTTGTTTTTTATAAACTGAAAAAACCAATTTAATGTGAATTTTGTTGCACGAGGCTTGCACTCACATGAAAATTCAGTAGCTTTTTTTTTTTTTTTAGGATATCACTCAATGAGCAACACACAAGCACGTGTTATATTGTCAGTGATTACAATAGAATAGATTTGAATGTCACTGTACAATGGTTATACAACAAAACTAGGTAGAGCTTACCCTCTTCAGTGCAAGATAAAAAGAAAAATACAGAAAAGAATAAAGAAAAGGAAGACAAGCAATACATAAAACACCCAATAAAATCTGTGAGTCAGTAACACATTTTGTAAAATCCACAATTCAGACACTTTGCACATGCATACTGTTGTTTAACAGCCACACATGTATAGGAAACATATTGTTGAATTTCTGGATCTCCTTTATTTATTTAACCCATAAAAATCCAAACAGCAATTGGTGACAAAAAGCATCTACTGATCTGTTTAATCTGTCGATCCACTAATCCTATCAATACATGTAAATAACTGGTGTAACACACAGTTTATCATCTTTTCACAGTCATCAGATATGACCCATTTGGACGGTCAGAGGCGTCATAGTGAACGTGGAAACACCGTCATCTTCCACAACATTGATTCACCAGTAAAACCCTTGGAGTTGGATCAATGACAGTGGATGGACACACTGGGTTTATGTTTTATTTATTTATTCTATTTACTGATTTAGACAGGGACAGTGCACAATATACATTAACCTTAGACAGGAGAGATGGAGGTTGTAGCACTAGTGCTAATTTTCACCTGTAGTGCCTGGACAGGCTGATGTTATCATTAAAAACCAGACATTACTAAAAACTAAAACATACAAAAAACAGCATAAAATGCACTTCTACAACTCTATCTATATATATAAAAAAAATCATTCAAACTTAATGATAATGATCTGCTGAAAAAGTCACTATTATTTCAGTTTTCTTTGTTTCTAGTATAATAACCCTCAACTTTAATTTGAGCTTTAATGAAGATCAACATGATCAGGAAGATGCATGATTTACACTGAAAAAAAAAAAAAGGAGTATAATATTACAATAAATTGTGATAAATCACTTAAGAAAGGTTAAAAACAGAAAAAAATAATTTAGGAACTGCCACAGAAGTTGCACTGGGTCTTTATGGGTTAATGTGCACACGTTGGCTTGCTTTCAGCTTTTACTTTGACATGTGTTGTTTTCACTTCCGGGGGCTCCGCTGGCCCCGCCTACCCCTGGCGCCTTCCTTTCTGTGAGTCCCGTCTCCTCCAGCCGCCTGCAGACCGAAGCTCTGTCAACTTCTGTTCGGCTTTACTTGCAGGTGAGTCAGAATGTTATGCGTTTTTATCCTCCTTCACTTTCTTAAACTCACATCTGTTTGCACCCTCGACACAGGAGTATTAAACACTGAAACGGGAAGAGAAAAGAGCCAAAGAGAGGCGGTGCAGTTGACTAAGCTAACTGAATGCTAGCTAAGCAGTGCGGGTCACTTGCTCCCCTCCTCAAGTATTTGGGCCTGGTCCTGGTTCTTTCTTTGTCCCACGGGGCTGCAACTTCAGTGCCAGACTGTTGTTGCTTGTCTTTGCTCAGTCTCATTAGTTTTTATGTAATGTGACAGTTGTAAAGCCTTTCTTCTACGCGGTTGAACTTTGGCCAATAATAATCTGCTGCACGCGGACTGATAATACGAGGTGACAAAGCATTGTTAGCGTTCGTCGGTTTTTTGTCAGTTAAAACCTTCGCAGACTAAGAAGAAAACGTCGTCTGTGCAATTTTTATTTTAAGACCTTCAATTTGGGCACGTCTTAAAGAATGAACCCCTTCATGGTCACTTGATGGATCAACAAAATCAGCACTTAATGACCTTTTCTTTCGGTTTCTATATGACTGCAAAATGTGAAGAGGCAGGCTCTGATGTCATGTAACCTACATGCACATTGTTTCCATGAAAACATTTTTTATACTCATTGTTTAAATTCTGGTCATGTTCTGTTATGTAAGCTCCCCAATGGTCTATTGTTCCCTGCTGGGTGAACATGACTTGCATGTGACTGAACAGGCTTTTGATCTCCTAAACCTGAGTGCCTGGTTAGATCCTAAATACTTGATCTTTGGAGCCTAAATGTCATGTTTGATCTTCTACTTAAAGTGTCAGAGGACTGGGCTGCCTTCAGATCTCCAGGTGGAGTTGCAGGCTCCACCTTCTGTGACTCCACTCATCTGCAGTAGTCTGTGTGCGTCAGTAATTTTCTGATATTTATAAGTACTGTCTGTTTCATCCTCAGTATTTGATCACCAACACCATGTCTGCTGGAAACGCTAAGATCGGCAAGCCTGCCCCAGACTTCAAAGCCACGGCAGTTGTGGATGGGCAGTTCAAGGACATCAAGCTGTCGGATTATAAAGGTAACTGTTTTTTTTTTTTTTCTCCCATCCTTAGACTGTGTGTACACATTACTGTGTACAGTTCCTGCCTGTCTGCTCTCCTCAAACAGACTTTATCATTTGTATGCAGAGTTTTTAAACCTTTACCAAGTGCAGTTTTTTGTCCTGTCTGTGGTCTTTAGGGAAGTATGTGGTCCTCTTCTTCTACCCTCTGGACTTCACGTTCGTGTGTCCCACTGAGATCGTGGCTTTCAGCGATAGAGCTGATGAGTTTCGCAAAATCGGCTGTGAGGTTATCGGGGCCTCCATTGACTCTCACTTCAGTCACTTGGCCTGGTGAGAATTTGTAATCATTGTGAGTGGCAATAGAATAATTAATCGACGCCAGTGGGAAGTTGTGTAAGCTACTGGCTGGAAATGATTGACTTCACACATGTAATGATTAATGACCTTTATTTATTTGTGTTTTTTTACTTTGACTTTGATGTCCTTTTCATCAAGTATTTGGTGAAAAAATGCAGTTGCGGGGAAAATTATTAGACCATCAAAAGTCATCAAAAACTGGGGTTATGCAATCCACTCCTAACTCCTGTGTGGATCATGTGACTAAAACAGACAGAAAAGAAAACGTGGAATGCCTAAAAGCACTGTTTTTGTCAGTACAATGACATAGATATTCATGGAAGAACTGAAGTGATTTTGGTTATTATCAAGAAAACATGGACAATGGATAGATATCAGCTCTGAAATTAAACTACTTTGAGCTATTTTTGTTGGTATTATATTTGTCCCAACAAATGTACCTTTAGTTGTACCAGGCATTGAAATGAACAAGAAATTGAAGAAAATAAGGGGTGGTCTAATAATTTTGTTCCACGACTGTAATTTCCGACTTGGATAATGTGTTTCTATGTCAACATTTTGATTAACTGGCTGTTTTTTCCATACAAACTATTGTTGTTATGTCAGCCTTTAAAAATCTACCACCAGGCAACCTGTAACTGATGTGTGTTTTTTTTTTAATATATACTTGGTGTAAACCTGTTGACATTGCAGTTGACCTGCAAGAATTGTAAATGTTTTCTATTTGTACAATATGGGGAAAATTTGTATTAGATGGAGAGTGGGTGGCTAGAGTATCATTAAATATGAAAGTGGACGTCCACACTTGGCAAATGGCAATTTCACCGTTAAAAGGGAAGATCAGATGCAATGACTGAGCTCATTTATCAGTTTATCTTGTGCCTCTCTGCTCCTCTGCAGAGTCCTGATAAGGTTCAACGTACGGAGGATAATTGGCTCTGACTTAACTTTCCAGAAGAATGTGAAAGAGCAGTGAGATTTTTATAGGGTTAATTTTGTTTCAGATACTTTTAAAAAGTCCTTAGGCATTCTTGACACTGGATGCATAGAAAAATCAGTGTCACTTTTTTTTTTTTAATTGAACAATTTGTAGCATGGATTCAGTTACACAGACGTCAGTTTTGGAATTCAGGTACATTTATTGTTTTTGTTTTTTTAAACATCAATTTAATAACCACATTTATCCATCCAAAGCCACTAGAGAGACACAACATTAAAGCAGATTAAACTTTATTTTTAGTGCCCAGTGTACACTTATTAATGCCATGTTTTGTTTTATTTTTTTTGTTTAATCACTAAATATTGATTTTCCTACAGGATCAACACACCGAGGAAGCAGGGAGGTCTGGGTAACATGAAGATCCCCCTTGTCGCTGACCTCACCAAGTCCATCTCCACAGACTATGGTGTGCTCCACGATGACGGCATGGCATACAGGTAAGGCTCACTCTCTTTTTATGGGAATATTCCATGTTCCTCCACTGGACAATGACTACGTTGGATTGATTACATTCGTCATGCCTTCCATTCCAAATGTTAGAGATTTTCTTGTGATCAGACAAGTAGAATTGAGGAAATACTTTTTTTTTTTTTAACCTACTGACTGTTTTGGCTGCAGCTTCAGCTTTCATCAGAGCTGTTCAAACACTTCCTGCTGAAGCTACAGCTGAAACTGTCAGCAAGCAAAAAAACATCTTACCTCAATTCTATGTGTGTGATCACAAGAAAATCTCTAACAATGACTATTTTGATCAAATGCCTCAAGTTGTGAAAGATTAGAAGTAAATGACACGTTATTCTTATTTTTAAATGAGCTGCTTTAACAGCTAATGTGTCTCAGCACTTCTTCTTACAAAGGTGTATCTAACAAGAGAATGCTAGCTAAAGATTATTTCCTGAACAGTATTTCACTTATAAACTTATCAAGTGGTCATTCAGCCAGAAACATTTCAGCACTCACGTCGTACCAAAAACCAAAACGTCCATCCACTGTATTTGGGTTGTCTTCTCTCACACAAATGTATAAGCATCTGTATTGGTGCCTCTCAGGGGTCTGTTTGTGATTGACGACAAGGGTATCTTGAGACAAATCACCATCAATGACCTGCCCGTGGGCCGCTCTGTGGACGAGACTCTGCGCCTGGTCCAGGCCTTCCAGCACACCGACAAGTATGGAGAGGGTGAGTAAAGAAAGGGCGTAGTGGCTTTATTTTCAGATAAAAGTTGGGGGTCTGTCTCAAATACAAAACTCGTGGCATGCAGCGTGCAAGTACTGTACTTTATGGTGTTCATCTGACAGCTGTAGTTACGTCTCAGATTTCAGATGGTTATCTATTTCCTGTCTTTCTTTTTTTTATTTTGTTGAATTTGGAAAAACTGAAAAATTAACAGTTTCTTAATGGTCTGAATAACTACATTTGAAGCACTAGGGTAAATTCAACTAAAACCAATGTAGTTGTAAGCAGTTGAGGATAGAATCATCATTATTTTGGAAAATAGGTCAAGATTTACTAAGAACACATCCTTCTACCCATCAGTTTTACTTACGATTGTAGTTCATCGTTGGATAATTGTTCAGCTGTTACTTTTCTGTATTTACCTACTTACTAACCATCCCAATTTACTTGAGTGAGGTATTATAAAAGGTAAAATTAACTATAAACTTACATTTTTTTCAAAACTCTTAGATGTGCAGAAAAGTGTATTGTCACAAAGCTGAAATGACATGCATAGCTGTTAATTATAAAATATTAAGAAGTATATTGGGACTTTGCAGCATAATATGAGTCCTAAAACATATTGGTGATATAATATTAAAATGCTGACGGGGAATATTTGACTGTACAACTACATTTTACTTTTCCTACTTTAAGTCCATTTTGCTTTTACTGAAGGTGTTGAATGCAGAGCTCTGGGCTTTCAGTGGTGTGTTCAGTACTTTTACATTTGTTGGAACACTTTGGCCTTACAGTATTGGTTTACCCTCATGGTTATTAACCTGTGTACTTCAACCTCAGGGTATGCAGGGTTCAGCATATCTCACCGAAGCCTTGCGGTTAAAACACTGTCCTTCTTTCCTCTCTGCAGTTTGCCCTGCTGGCTGGAAACCTGGCAGCGACACCATCGTCCCAGATGTTGAGAAGAGTAAAGAATTCTTCTCCAAGCAGTAAACGTGACCCTTTTCCACCTGACTTCCTAAAGCAGCACTTGGCTTCTAATGAAAGTGAAGCAGTAACATAACGTCCAATCTGTTAAACCGAGCAAAGTTCATAAAGTTGTTAGTTGCAGTTCTTATCTTTGTACGTCCAGTGTACAACTGGTGGGGAAACCTCATAGTCTAAAGCACTGAAAGTTTAGTTGTTTCTTTTTCAGAAAAAAGCTTTGTATTTTCCTCTGTCATTAATCACCCAACCATCTTTATTAAAGCAGTGGGAAAATTATATCTGACTTGTTTTGTTTTTGAACAAGCAGGAATATTAACCCATGAAGACCCAAACATCCACCAGCGCCCAAAAGCATCTACTGATCTAAACGGTTTAATATCTGTTGATCCACTAATCCTGTCAATCCATGTAAATAATTGGTGTAAAATGCAGTTTATCATCTTTTCATGGTCATCAGATATGACCCATTTGGATGTTCAGAGGCTCCATAGTTACCGTGGAAACACTGTCATCTTCTGCAACATTAATTCACCAGTAAAACCCATGGAGTTTGATGAATGACAGTGGATGGAGACACTCGGTTTAGTTAATGATATATTTTACAGAAAAAGTCACTTTTTCTTCAGTTTTCTGTTTTTCATATAATAAACCTCAAGTTTAATCTGAGTTTTTATGAACATTTGCATGATTAGCAAATTAAATGATAGAAAATACCTGATCGTGACTGAAAAAATACAAAATACAGGAGGATAATACTATAATAGTGATAAATCACTTAAGAAATGTTAAATACGGAGAAACATTTCTTTGTGAACTGACACAGAAGTACCACTGGGTCCTTGTGGGTGAATCATGTTTTAGTTTTCCACTTCTGTCCTCTAGATGGCACCAGCTGTCTGAATTAGTTTAGAATTTCTTTTAACCAGTGTAAGGAGTATGTGAGACTTTACAGGTTGGGACTATTGTGGAATTTACATGTTTTGTCGGAGTGTTGGGGGCCTTGGAAGAGGATCTGAGTAAGTCATGAGGTGGTGAAGTCTTGGTTAATGTTGGAGTTATTGTGGTTTTTGACTCAGCACAACTTGGCAAAGCTTATTGAGAAAGGTTGGGTTATTGGATATGATTAAACACAAGCATCATGACTGTCACAGGCAATATAGTCCTCACTATTTATTATCTAATGTGTCTTATGTTTAACCTATTTATGTCAAAACAGAAATTAATGACTAAGGACATATTGAGTCAAACCCTTATAAGTACAGTCTGTTCCATATATTAGAAATAAAGGGGTTCTGAATAATAAAATATATAAAAACACTGACATTAAGACTTATTTAAAACTGATATTTGTGGAAGTTCCTCTGAACCGTGACACAAAAGCAGTGGTCTGTATGTTTGTCTGGAACTTTTTTCGACCATTTTTCCTGTAGGGCTTGTTTTGGGAAATAGAAAGCAGAATGGGGAAACTCCCTGAACTTTAATAAGCCTCTCATTGACGACGCTCCTCATTGACACACACTGTGGTGTGAAGAGGGCGTGAAAAAGAGCGATCAACGCTTCTGACCGGCAATGTAGGAAGGAGTTCCCAGAAACCTTTTCGTGTGTGACGTTTGTTTGCAAAATTGACCATATATGGACCGACGCATGTACGTCAGTAAGGAAACAATCCTACGCTGGGACGTCTGTAACGTCAAGCAACTGCTGCTGTAAAGTTTTGGTGACGAGAAACATCACTGACAAAACTGTGGTCATGAATACGAGAAATGCTGAGGTAACTGCTAAGGGTTGGGATTTTAAACGCACACAACCTGAATAAGAAACAACACCACATTTTTCTTCATTTTCATAAATTCATTTACTTAAATATACTATACAAGTAAAAAAAAAAAAAAAAAAAGACAGGCTTACCAGGCTCAACCCAATAAACACAAATAACTTACAATAAAAAGCATCACAAATAGCAATTAAAGTAAAATGTAAACAGGCAGTGACACGACACTTTTAAATCTTGTTCAAAAATGCCCCAAAGTGTTTTAAGTCTGGAATGATGTCTTTAGGCTGGAGGTTAGGCCTGTTTTGTGCCCAGGAGCCTAAAGGTCCAGTTCACAGACAGACAGTGTGCGTTGGTACCGTCTGCTGTGCGCTGTCAGTGCAGTTCATGTCCAGTGTTTGTAAAAGTGCATGGCTTATTCAGTAAGACTTGACTTTGGGCGCTAACATGAGCTGGCAGCCACTGCTCACATGTGTCATGACTTTCTGTTTGAGCTGGGCCACCTGCTCTCGTAGCACAGAAGCCGTGCTCGACAGTCCGGCGTTGTCTGTTTTCAACACTTTCACTTTGTCCTCCAGACGGGCGATGCGCTCCAGTTTGCGCCTCCGACACTTGGACGCAGCGAGCCGGTTCCTCAGGCGCTTTCGCTCCGCTTTGATGCGTTCCTGGTTCTCCAAATCTATGGGGGACATCGGCGGAGACCCGTTGTCGCTGCTCTGCATGTCCGGAACCGTCTGAGGCTCCTCTTTTAAGCCGCCGAAGCGCTGTGTGTGGATGCCCGTCCCGGCCAGAGACTGTTGGAAATGGTGAGAGCCGTGCGCAATGGCCTGAGGGTGCTGGTGGTACTGGTGAGGCAGGTAGCTGATAGTGGTGGAGGGGTAGCTGGCAGCAGAGGACAGGCTGTGGTTCGTGGTGCAGCTGCTCAGGGTGGTGTACTCGAGCGGTTCTGGCTGCATGGATGAGCCAAACACAGAGGCGGGCGCCGAGCACGCAACGCCACCTGTGCCGATGGACACGTTTGGAGGCGCCATCTGGTTCATCTTGTGGAGGTCGTCTAGTGCTTTAACAAAGCCCTCAGCGAAACCCTCCTGCTCCTCTGTGATCCCGCGGTTGTAGAGGTACTGGCCGGGTGTGGGTGTCGTAGTGATGACCCCGTTGCTGTTCTGGATGATCAGCCGTTCCAGTTCAGGAGAGGCGAGTTTCAGGGAGCCCACGTCTGCGGCCCCTGCTGGATAGAAATCACTGTCGGCGCGCAGGTGCTGGGACTTGAAGTTTGAGTTCCGATATGACTCGGAGAAGTTCAAGTTCATATTCTGCTTTAGCAGCTTGTAGTCTGGCAGGGCTGCGCCTGGATGGCCATAAGCAGAGAGAAACGAGTCGTCATAAAAAGGCTGTTCCATTATTGTGGACATATTTCAAATCAGACAGTCAAATACAAGAGTGCGCTGAAAAGATGCTGCTTAAACACCGAGTCTTCAGTGTCCCAAATGATTCAATTTCCAGCACAAAGTCCCACTGAATTAACACACTGAAGATCAAAACTATCAAAAACAGAGCAAAACTTCCAAATAGTGGAACTGTACTGTACCAAGTCGTCGATTTATACCTTTAGCGGGATTCAAAGCGGAGTCCAGTGATTAATTCAGATGTTTTCATTCCACTCGTGTGTCGGTGACACTTATGTGCTCCGTTCCAGAGCTTCCCTTCAGTTTCCTCTATAGAGCACAGCAGCCGCGTTCTGCTCTATTTATAATGATCCGCTCCCACGGGCGCAGCGAGCCGCAGGCTACAGCCGCTCGGACGCGCTGATTGGTTGTTTCCTCGGCGCACCCCGCCCCCGGGATGTCAGATAGATTCGGTGACGTTGTTGCCAGGAACGAGGACTGTAAACAAGCCGAGGTCTGTTCGGCGTGGGGGAAAGTCAAGCCAAGTAAACACTAAATAGCTCAGGTTCACAGGTTGATCACCACAGTCGCGTGGATCTCTCAGACAGTCCGTTTAAAAGTGCGCCACAGCTGACATTCATCCACAAGCAAAACTCCACCAACTAACCCTCAGTGTGGCTCTAAACACGCACAATAACATCCTGGACAACCAGGCCCATGGGTAAGGGTATATATTCTGGTGCTGAGTCATGCGATTCGAACTGATAGTCCATATTTGGGTATCCTGGCGCACCGGTTCCTCCCTGAGAGGAGCGGGAAGCCAATCCCATCCTGGCGCTCTTCCAACTGCACCGGGACGTGGGAGGCGGAGGAGGAGCACCGCTGCCCTCCTCCTTCACCCTGCAGGCAGGGAGAGGATGGGCAGAGCGTGGGGATGGCGCAAACTCCTGGGTGTGATGTGCTCGAAAATGCATGAAGCATAATGGGTGTCTGGCAAAGAAAGAAGTGTCTTCAGGGTATCGGACGGACCCACGTGTCCTTCTCATGTAACAAAAGCTATATTTAAAGATAATAATCAGGGGGAAAACTGATAATTTACCAGTTTGGTGACATGCATGAAACTTTTTCTGAGCGACTCTTTTGGACATGTTGATGTGTTGTACTGTTCTCGCTTCGTTGCCATGGAAATGTAAATACATGACAGATGCTTGAAGGTATTTCAGGGTAAAGACACATCCCCTCACCTGAACACCTGTTAGAGGACGTCTGTGTCTGCTCTGTATGGTAATGACCTCTGAATCACTTCCCAGAGGGCCTTGCACCCACGCATGTTCATATAGTCTGAAAAACCTCCATATATCCGGAGGTCTTATATGACCACAACATTATCCATGAAAAACAGCCAGCTCTTAAACATAAAATGACCATCATTATCCCACATTAAACTTCACAAGTGGTTTTGTTTTCTGCCATTGTCCATCAGATGTACACTACGCGAGCAAGACGTCAGCGAGGATATGATGATGAGGTAATTGTATGTCTTTTGAACCCATGAAGTGGCTGTAAAGTGGTTTCTATATATACAGTCACGGAAAAAATTATTAGACCATCAAAAGTAATCAAAAACAGTGGTTATGCAATCAGGTACTAACTTCTGTGTGTGTATCATGTGATGAAAACAGACAGAAAACGTGGAATGAATAAAAGCACTGTTTTTGTCAGTACAATGACATAGATACTGATGTAAGAACTGAAGTGATTTTGGTTAT
>JAPQRP010000001.1:39911547-39930970 GCA_037367295.1 Apogon hyalosoma
ATTTGTCCAAACAAATGTACCTTTAGTTGTACCAGGCATTAAAATGAACAAGAAACTGAAGAAAACAAGGGTGGTCTGATAATTTTTTTCGTGACTGTAGCAGTGAAATTGTAGATTGCAGCCAACTGAAAACTCCCCACATTCCCCTACAGTGGCTCCAAAAAAAAAAACAAAACACAACAGTCCCTCATCAGAGCCAGGCTGAGCATTTCCATGCATGTATTTAATTCAGCTTTTAATGTTTTGTATCAGAAATATTTTGGAAATGACAACATTTGAAACAAGTGGTGCCAGGCACAACAAACCCCGCCCCTTGCACATATTGTAGCTTATTTTGGTATCGATCCAGCTGATGTCATCATGTCTATGCATGCGCTGATGTCAGCATATCAACTGCCTTTATATATGTGCCAAGTTTGAAATAAATTGAAAAAAAAAATGATATTTTTATAGACATGTGAAATTTAGTAAATGGGGGGAGTGTTTAAAAATTCATAAATAATTTGAACTATGACCTACTTTTTCCAAAATGCAATCACATTTATTCTGGGTCACTGGCAATCTATAAACCAAATTTGGAATGAATCCAATCAATAGTTTTGCTGCTAAAGTGTTAAAAAACAAAGAAACAAACCGAGCCAAAAACAGTACCCCTTGCTTCCCCTTTTTCCTAAATAGTTTGCTTACTTCAGGTGTTTTTTTGCACATATGACAGGTCAGCTTTTGGTGTTGTCTTCTCAAATATTTCACTAAAACATTAAATACTAAAACATGGCTCAGGTATTGTGATCTAATGAGACAAAACTGTTCCTCAGTCATTTCTGACAAAAACCATTACATGTAAAATGACAACATAATACTGTACTTCTGCTACTCTTTTTTATTAGAGTCATGTGTAACAAACATACCAAACCGCATCACCCTCAGACCACACTACACAGCCTAGTTAATTTACAAACCGTTTATGGAAATACGTATAATTGACATTTTTTGGAGTGATTTTTCAAAGGTTTGCTTCATATTTGCTTTATATTTTATTGAAGCACAGTGTTTGTTTTGTCCTCACAGGGTTTTCAGTATTATGTCTTTTATGTAGGAGACTATATTGGACTTCAGCACTCGATACCCTATGGTATAAAAAAAAAAAAAAGACAAACAGGGAGGTCATGCTGACTGACTATAGAAACATGGCAGACTAGAGATGAACAACTTATTCTAAGATTGTGAAAATGATTTCCATTTATGTGTGATTATGCACTAATACACTAATTAAAATCTAATTAGGAATATTATGATCATTTCTGAAATTAAATCCATGTAAATCCCTGTAAATCTTACAAACAATGGATTTTCATGATGTGAGTTGTAATACATCCAATGAGAGTTGTCTAATTGCTTTGACATTAATTTTTAAAATGTATTATACGTTAATTAATGGGAAAGAAAATAAAATCTCTTAGTTCTCAAAGGCAAAACTTTTGTCAGAAAAGGGCAAAACAGGAGAACGCCTTAAAGCTTCTGCTGTTCATTTGGCCTTCATCATGACTTTAACTCCTTCGTTCCCTCTTGCCTCTCACTGCAACCTCTGCAGCTCATCCAGGCGCTAAACACTGGTCCGCTTTATTAAATGAACCAGAAGTAAATCCTCTCCTGCATCTTTGGCAAGGTCTTGACGCTACAAGCTCAATGACCTGGAATGGGCCTGTAGGTGTTGTGAGTCAGGTATGGGGTTGTTCATCTGGGCAAAAAGCTGACTGTCGCCGCGAGCAGAGAACAGCTCACTCCCTCACACAGAACATTAAATCAGGACACTGTTTAAGTGTGTGTGGGTCACTTAAATTAACGCTAACAAGCAGCCGTTGTCGTCAGTTTCTCTCCTCTCCTCTCCTCTCCTCTCCTCTCCTCTCCTCTCCTCTCCTCTCCTCTCCTCTCCTATCCTCTCCTCTCCTCTCCTCTCCTCTCCTCTCCTCTCCTCTCCTCTCCTCTCCTCTCCTCTCCTCTCCTCTCCTCTCCTCCCCTTCTTTCATTCTTTCCTCTTCCCCCTCATCGTTCCCCTCATCGTTATTTGGCTGCCTGTGGGAATTTGAACCGCCTTGTGCATGTAATCGCTTTAATGAAGGCATGTTTAATCAGCATATTCTTCATCTGTAGCTCCCAGATAGTGCCAAGGAACCTCATAGCGACAAGAGACCTTTAGCACAAGACAGGATGATTGCTGGGGCCAAATGAGTGTGGCAGGAAAAGACAGTCGGACTGGGCAGTTCCCCTCGGGCTGATGTAACGCATATGGAGCTGTTCTTCCCACTTCTCATCCATCCAAACTGATGCTTAAACTCCCTGTCACTGTGCCAGTCTGTAGAAAAAAAGGCAAACAGCAGGATGTGCGGGATTTAATTAGGCCTAATCTGATTTTACATGCCCATTTGCTTTATTAATTGAGCTGGCTCATTTGGATTTGTTTGAATAAAATGAGAATGTGACCATGAGTAGGCATTAGAATTGGGAAGAACAATGGTGTGTTTTAATGGCCATTATGAGAGAAGTGCCTGAGGTGTATACAACCCACAATTAGAGAAGAAAAACACAAAAGCTCTCAAACAGGTCATCAACTGGTGTAGAATGAGTATGAAAGTTAAGTAAAAGAGGTGAGTAAGAAGTCAAACACGACACATTTTTTTGCTGTGAAACCATGACAGTTGATGTACTGTAAGTGACTAAAAGGTTGCTCCTAGTCATATTCTCATCTATCTGAATACACATACGCACATATCATCTATAATCATAGAGAACATTTTTAGCAACAAAACACAGTCTGGGCACCTGTGTTTGTGTGTTTGTTTTACATCTTACAGATTTGTGAGTCAGTGGATCAGGGAGGAAAAGTGGGATGCTTGATTTCTCTGTCTAACACTGGTCTAAGGTTCCTCTTTGTGTTAAAAATAGGAGAAGTGAATGTTGGGGGACAGGAGGCCAGGGTGTGGAAGACTTGGGTACACCATATTTTCATTTCCTCAATAAGTTGTGGTAACGGCCAGCTGTGGTCGTGTCGGTGGTGTAGCAACAGTACTCTGCTGGTCTGGACTTATGCCAGCGGATCAGAGCTCACATTAGATCGGCAGATATTTGGGAGCAAATGTTTATTCGCACCGAGTCGATCTGCATTACTAGACCTGTGGCTCTTTATTCACCCTGGGTGTTATATTTTAAAACCAAAATCCTGACTTTTGTGTCAGACTTTAGACTCCTGCTCTACACGACCCACTGAGTAGCATGTAAAACTCTTCGGAGTAGGTAATGATTACACTGCAGAGTTGTCTTGAAATTAGTCTTTTAATATATAGCATTATGGAAATTAATTTTTTTGTCGTTTATATGTACACTCCCACTCACTACACTGAAATACATTACTTAAGGTTTCAGTCTCTTGACCCATACATATGTTTCCATCCAGCTGTTTTTTCTTGTATTTTTAATTTTAGAGAGGTTATTCTATAGGTAAATGATAGTTTCAAATGATTGCAATGGAAACAGATTTAGTCGACTGTTTTTGCATATGTGGAACACTGCATCGTTCACTGAATTAGTACAACGAATGAACTAGAAGGAAAACAACGAAAAAAAGCTGATATGAATGAAGATTAAATGAAAAACTCTCAGACAAAGGTTTTGATGAAACATTTAAGAGTTGGAAACACTGTTATGTGATCCAGTCCTGATGGTTTAGTTTCGGTGACAAAAGCTCAAGCCATCTTCATTTTGGTAGAAGGAAGTCACATGTGCAGGCAACAAGCAAGTCTCAAGTCTCAGCCTGTAAGTTTCAAGGAAGTCCTAAGTTTCTGTGGTGAAAGTCAAGGAAGTCAAGACCCTGCTAAAAGCGTTGCAAGATGAGTGAGTCATGTGAAATTCTGATGACCTGCATGAAAAGTTGAACCCACCAATTACAAACGTCCCGAATGAACAGCAGAGAGTAGGCCTCCGAAATGAAATCATAGCCCTAAAGCTCTGAAAAGATCCAAAGTGAAAACAGAAAAAAAGTTTCTGCACAGCCTAATAGTTCCACTCACTGTATCTCAGAGGCACATATACTTTTTGCTCCACATTTGTCTGCTCCATCCTTATAGGTTGCCAGGGTTTTGCCCATCACACAGAAGAATTCACCCAATCACAATCACAATGAGCTGTCAGTGTTCATGAGCAAGATGATTTGTTGAGTCATCTGCTCCAAGTTAAGTCGAGGCTTTTCATCAGTGTTTGGCCAAAAAAATCAGAAAAAAAAAAAAGTCTGAAAAACTGCAACTCAAGTCTGACCTGAGTTGTGACTGTGACTCGAGTTTCCAACCTCTGCTTCTTATGTCTATCAGCTCCTTAAAGCGGTCATATTTAGCTAAACCCACTTTTATTAGTCTTTGGTTAATTTATTTGTGTATTTGGACCCTAATGGTTCATAAAGTTTGAATTTGAACCCTCCAGGTGCTGCAAAGCTATCTTTATATGCATTCTGGCAAAAATCAAGTGGATTTCTACAACCGGTTTCAATTCCTTCTTAATTTACGTCACAACATTTGCCGACATTCCAACGAAAATTTCTCCGAGTACCCCCATAATTATTTGTCGGCAGCAGCAGTTGTAGTTCATACTGAAAATATGTGCAAACTTCGAGCCGATTACCTAAAATGTTCAGTTGTTGGTTGTATTAATGAACTCAAATGGTTGAACAGGACAGAGAAGCACGGTCAACAACCTGGAGGGGGCGGGCTGTGAAGGGGCTCATTTGCATTTAAAGGGCCGGCGCTCAAAATGACCTGTTTTGTGTCATTGTTCAGAAATAGGGTTGAAGATGGACCTGTGGAAGTGAATGAATGAAGAACTCAGACCCAAGCAGAGCACAGGGAAATGTTTTAAAATGCATAATTTCATTTTTAAAAAAAAAAAGCTAAATATCACTCCTTTAATGCAGCTCAGAGATGTAAAATGTTTTTGCATGATACATCTAACTGGCAAACGATGATAAAGAACCTCCTTGTTTCATTTCCAACAATAGTACACAGAAACAAATGTCATTTTTCCTTCGGTAATTTTCTGAAATCTGCAAAACACTGCTGGAGGTTTTGTATGATCATGAAAATCATATGACTTGCTATAAGAATGTAGCTTCTACTGTAGATGTGTTGACTAAATTAACCTACTGTTTTACAGCTTCTTTATGAGTGTGGATTCATTTTTGAGGGTCACATGACATTATCACTAAATTCAGACCTGACAGAAGGTCATAAAATTATCACTAAAGTCTACGCGGCACCTGGCACTGACGTCTCCAACCTCCTGCTTTACATGTCGCCAGCATTCCTCTACACATGTCCCTGCTCCTGTCAAAACTAAAGAAGACCTGAAAATCTGTTTTGACCTGTGAGAAAGAGGCTCATTCACACGAGGAGCAGATCATCATATGAATCACAGAAGCTGGCAAATGACTTGGCTCATTTAATCTCTAGATGAGAAGCTGTGGTAATGGTTTGAGGTTAGAGCCTCACGTCTATCCTACCTACACAATTTCCCAGCAGGTAATTAAAATGAAAGAAGGTAGCTATGTTTATCTTTCAGTACAGAGAGAAAATTGTGTCTTTCAAGGCAGATTATGTTACCATTGCACAGTAGATTAGGAAAAAAATGTTAAAAGGTTATTAGCATATTTGGCAGCTGTTGAAGAAAAATCAGATAATACTTCCAGGAAATTAATTGCCAAGATTCTGTCTAGGTAACATTATCTATAATCAGCTACTAAATGAATATATGAATAATCATATCAATATCATATCATTGTACCAATCTGACAGCTCCGCTCATGTGACCATGTGTCTATATCTGTCACTTTGCTGCGTCTGGGTTTGTGTTTGTGTGAACTGTGTCTCTGCCTGCAACTGAAGGCAACCGCATTATGAGAAATGTTCACCAAAGAGACAAGAGCATAGATACAAGGAAAAAGGACAGTGTATCTAATCGCGTGGTTACTGGCGAGATCAATGGTGCGAGCTTGGCTGAAACTGTGTAGGCGCCCGAGGTGCGTTCTGATGTTTCCTCACTGTTGCTGATGATCATTAAGACTCAGCACTTTAAGCCTCCATTGTTCCTGGAAACAAAACAAGAGAAGACTGAGCTGAAGTCTGGATGCTGCAATGTGACCCTTTCGAAAGAACATATCATCGCGATTTGTGTGAATTGTACAGTTTTTTGAGAAAGTGAATATATGGCACCTGCTGATTCAGTACATGATTTGTGTGGTTAAAACAAAACTGCACTGGGAAGTACATCAATGCTGGTTTCCCAGATATTCAGATTTAAATCCCTGTGTCCTTAAACCAGTTCCCCTAACAGCAGCATTGTTACATTTGTGCCAAACTTCAAATGCTATTTAGCATAAATAAACACGTTTCAACTGTAACATTTCTAAAGTGTAGGCACCTTGTCCACTTTTGTCGCCAATTTGGCTGTGGAACAGTTTGACTTTAACCCTTTATAGGGCACTCAGAGAAATACTAAAATACAGAAATACTCTCAAATTCAAAATTTCAACCATAGTGTCTTATTGGAGGACCTAACAAGACTTTATTACTTTTGTGAATTTTTCAAAAATTTTATTTATATTTGTATTTATATTTTATTGTCATAAACAAAATGAAATTGAATGAAGTTGCCATATTTGGTTTCTTCCCCATATGTTGCAAAATAAATAAAGAAATAAATACAAGAAGTGTATATTTAAAAAAAAAAAAACAAACAAACAAGAAAAACACATGTAATGTGAAACGGACATGTATTTTAGAACATCACTTTTATTACATTACAATAATGTAAGTGCTGATCCAGACACCTGTCCACATCCACATGATCCCTTTGAACATCATTCCTTACATTAGTAACATTACTTACATCACTGTTCATGCAGAGGTGGACCTTACAGACCCTGTAGACCACATTTGACCTGAGATTGTTGACTCACTGTCCTCACTGTAACTGTTGCTGTCACTGTCTTGTAATGTGTGCGGAAATGACCAAAAATAGTCACTTACCCTGTTTTTACACTTATTATGTTGTGCTCTGTTTTAACTAGAAGACAATAAAAACTGTCGGTGTAAATGAAGAAGATAAGGTGAGGAGATCTCAAAGTATAGCGTCCTCATATGTGGATGCAGGGTCTCGTGAGGTTAAAATATTTAGAAGATATGTATTTCTGTCCAATACAATGCCATCATGATATCCAGAACACATACCACATTACAAACATAATATTTATCTCATACTAACAATTCTTACCCTGAGAGGGCTCCTAGTCATAATACCAGTACTAACTTCATCTCCTGTTTAGTCATTCAGGCCCCTTAAACTTTCATCTGAATTCAGCCTCATTATGTTGTGTCTGTTATACAGCAGGGTGGAGATGACACCAGCGGAGTAAAGCCCACTTCTATTTTATTTACCAGAAGTGGTTCACCAGGTTAGGTTTTCACACACACTCACTTGTACTTGCACATACACACAAGCGTGCACACACAGGCAGTAACTTTCCTGTCAAAGGGATAGGCATTCTCATACTAAGAAAACCAAGTGAGTGAGTACAAAGGCGGTCAAAGCCGATGTTGTTTTTGGTCTACATGCAGATGTAGTAAATGCGTTTACTGAGAACTGTTCTATTGATAGTTTGAAGCAGTCAGTGCATGACAACAGAGTGATTTCTCTTATAGTCTGAATCAGTTGTTTTGAAATCCTTTCATTGACGTGTGTTTGTGTGATAACTGCGTGCGTCTTTGCACTGCCCTTTATTTGATAACATTGTAATGAAGAATATCTTCTTGATAAATTAGTCCTCATAATAAGGATATTTGTTGCACTTTTTGGCAGGTATATGCAGAGAACCCCTAATGAATATAAGAAATTACACATATCTGCCAGTTGGTTTACTTACAATAATAATGATAATAATAATAATACTGGATTAAATTTTTATAGCACTTTTCAACTTGTACCTGTAGCGGCAGTCTTTCATCCACCCAGTACTCCACATTACCACTACTATTAAGCAGTCTTCTTGGCAATAAGTTTGACATGGAAAGAATCTTCCGAGGCAGTAACTCCGTTCAAAAAAGGACTTTACTTAAAAAAGCAAAAAACAAAGTTACAAGGTTCACTCTTGGCTCAAATAGGAGTATCGGTCAGAAACGGTCTTGCTACATAGGCTGCTTAACCTGGTCGAAGAGCTAAGTGGCTATGATGTCATCAGCAGCGTGATTAAAGGAGCAGTTCAACATTTTTAAAGGAACACTATTAAACCATTCTAAGCAACATCAATATGGCTCTTACAGTACCCAAAGTGCTTTACATTATTGATCCATTATTCATTCGCTCTCACATTCCCACTCTAGTGGTGGTAAACTACATTTGTATCCACAGGTACCCTAGGGCAGGCTGACGGAAGCAAGGCTGCCATGCCGTACCAAACAGCCCCTCCGACCACCACCAAACATTCATACGCATTCATACACCAGTGCAAGTGACACTGGAGGCAAGGTGGGTGAAGTGTCTTGCCCAAGGACACAACGGCACATGACTAGGACAGAGCGGGATTCGAACCAACAGTACATACCTTAGTTGCGTTATCTGTTAAGTCCCCTCCTCAGATCTTAGATATGTTGTCTGGTTGTCTGTAGCTCAGGAGGTAGAGTGGGCAGTCCAATAACCAGAGAGTTGGCAGTTTGAATCCCGCTCTGGTGTTGTCATTTAGCGTTGTGTCTTTGGACAAGACACCTCTCCCACCACTGGCACTCACGCTTGTGTCTGAATGTTTGGTGGTGGTCAGAGCAGCTGTTTGGTGTGGACTGGCCACGTCTGTCTGCCCCAGGGCAGCTGAGGCTACTGAGGGAGTTGACCACCACCACTGTGTGAATCTGGAGTGAAGGAAAACTGGATCAATAATGTAAAGGTGCCTTGAAAAGTGCTATAGAAATCCAATCCATTATTATTAAGCAGAGGTTTTGTACATTCTAACATAGAATAACACATTTAGGACTTAGATGAATGTAATTCAGGTATAATCAGCAGATGATAAACAATTACAGTGTATTTACGTCGTCAGTTCCCAGAAGCTGTGTGTATGATGTTAGTGATCACAAACAAAAATAAGAAACCTTAGATATAAGCTGTCTGTAGCAAAGCTGACTAATATCAGTCCTTTATCTTTCTGCAAGCTCATAGTGATTATTATTCAAACTTTGTTACTTTTGACTCATTCAGTCGAAGTTAGTAAAGCTAAGATAGTAGACTCCAACAGCACCTGTTTACAGAACAATTTCATTAAAGCGTCAGTGTGGGATATTTTTTGGCTCCATTTGGGAAAAACTCCATAATTACTTTTCAGCATATACGTAGTTATTCAAGTTATCTTAAAAGGTGAAACTCCCTCACATTCACTTTTCTAGAAAATCTTCCCACACTCAGGTGTAGGCAGGGGTGCTAAAATGTGGTTGGTAGCCTTAACCAGTCTGTGTTCAGAGTCAGTCAGATGTGACTACTGCTCTACTTCATGACACCAAAGCGTTTAACCTGATAATTTAGCGTCTCTATTCCATAGTGGTGTGATCTGACGTCATATCATCTACTTTTATATGTAGTCTGTTGACTTAGGCAGTTCGAAGAGAACTGCAGAAGGAGGTTGTGTATTTCCAAATTCTGGAATTTCCTCCTCTGATTATCGCCTCCTCCACCTTTAACAACACATCTCAGCAAAGATTACTCAGACTTCATAAAAACCACAGATACTGAACTTCATTTGCCAGGGGCCAGATCAGAAAAAACAAATAAACTAAAATAATAAATAATAAATAAAAAAAGTACCCATAAACTAAGTAAATAATAAACTAACTACCCATAACTCATCTTTTATCCAGTTTATCTAAATTATCTTAGAACAAGGATTGACACTAGTTCTGCATGACTTGTCACATATTTTACTGCATTTTTAACTGCATCTCCGTTATATTGGCTTTGGACACATTTATACAAAATGTGTTTTAAGTTGAGTATCCTAGGTAATAACAACTGTCTGTGTGTATTTTGGTGTGTTATTTGATAGGGGCAGATACATGGACATGGACATTAGTCCCAAATGAATATTATACAGTTGGTAGTGAATGCTAACCCTAGAAGGGCTTTGACAAAAAACAAGAGTAAACGAGGCTTATCCGATCGGGGCCGACAGCAAGGGTATGTCCCCAAAATCCCCCCAGTCCTCTGCTATATATAAATCTATCCACGATAATTGTTAAACAATCGATATGAACTCAATTTGAGCTACATCGACCTGATCGACCAGCAGGATAATGGTCAGAGAACCAGTTTTTCCCCACAAAACTCCATCTTGTGAATGAAAAGGATAACTTATGAACTCTGGATGGTAGCGAGAAAATAGGGTAAAACATTATATCCCCAAAACTCGATTTCAGGGTTGTAATTATGAAGTATGAACTAAATACAGATTGAAATGAATAGAATAACTTTAAAACCTAACAAATTTAAAACTGATTCCAGTAGGTTATACACATTACACATTTTTACTATTGTGTTTTTACTATTATTGTATTGTTGAATAAAGTATCTATCTGTCTGTCTGTCTGTCTGTCTTTTATTTAAAAATTAGGCATGCATAGAGGTTTTCTGCTGAGTAAACCAGGCTTTAGTGGCTCTCTTCAAAGTAGTGATCAGGCTGTGATTTCCTCAGAGAGATGTCTGAGCATGATATATTTTTACGCAACATTTACACCGACATAGTTTTTTTCTCAGTAACGTCTGTACTGTTCCTCTCACATTTTTATCAGCAAACCCGTTGTAACCCGGTTGACGTTGTTTGCCAGTTTCCAATTACAACAATGGCACTGAAGATTTCTGAGTAGTTAATCTGATTTAAAAAAAAAAAACCCAACTGTGCTTCATGTGCTTTGCCCTGTTCTGATGGCCAACACCAGACCCTACACTTAATGTAGATGCGTCACCAGCAGTGATAGAGTTGAACCTAAATGACTGATGTTAGGCTAGTCAAATCATCACCACTTTTGTTTGAAAATATATTGATTGTCAACATCTCAATTAAAAAATTAAGCGCACAATTCATCCATTTAGTTTCTGTTCCAATTAAAATTCAAATTGAAACCTATGAATTTAGTTTCTGTCATCTTTTTTTTTTTTTTTTTAACACATTATTTTTGCAAGTCCCACCCTTCAGTTCATATTTACTCCCCTCGCATTCCCATGAGACCAAAAGGGGAAAGAGAAATACAGTGGGGGGGAAGCACAGAGTCATCTGTAGTCAAAAGTTTGTCAAAAAAAACATCCCCTGTGCATCAACACCGAAATCAAGAAGTGGTGAACATCTCAATTTAAAAAAGGACAAACAAAAACCCCTCTGCACTTCTCGCTTGAATTCGGGAGTTTCATCAGAACAAATGGGAAAATCTGTTAATAGATTCCCACCGTCTACTGGTTGAGATGTGCGGTGTATAACACTGTGTATGAAGGTGTGTAAGCTCCTCATGGTGTGCAGTGATCTGTCAGGTAGTGGTAAAGACGAGACGGGCGGGACTGGGAGAGGTCTAGTGACACTCTACTCAATAGCTACTCATTGGAGTGAAACCACTAATATCTAGAGACAGAGAAAGGATGCTTTTAGTCAGACAACCACCGCCAACTCAATTCTGCCCAGCAGTGAAACGGTTAAACTGCACTTTTGCTTTTTTTCTGCCTCCCAGCTGTCTGGTATTACTGGTGGAGTCGGATGCCCAGAAATGAGGTGGAGGGTGTTATCACTCAATCAGATGGAGAACATAGGAAGCATCAGGCTACGTAGAGGAGAGGGTTTCTGCTTGGCTTTAAGATTCTGCCGGTTGCCCTCTTATTTTCGGTCTGTCTATTTGTCTGTTTTTTCCTTCTCTCTCAGAGTACATTTCTGAGCATGTTGTTTGCCTTTGGCATGTTTTAGATGTAGAGATTCTTGGCATAAGCAGTATATTTGAAATTCTGCCCCGAGGCAATACTTGACCCTTGTTTACTGCACAGAGACAAAGGATGCTTTGCAATAATCAGGAGATAAAACGCTCTTGTCTTGTAGCTGCTCGGTCAAACTAAGCAAACATACATATGTACGCATCCAAACCCCAATGCACTAAAGATACTCGTTAATCACCTTTCCTTAGGCTGACTGTTCACTCATGAAGCTTACAGTCAAAACAGTAGCAGATGCAGCGCAATAAATATGCACCCACTATTGAAACAAATGGTGTTTTATTGTGCACAGATGATGAAAGTAGCAGGTTTCTCAATTGCAGCTTTTTTTTTTACTCCTTTTTTGCACATATAACTTGTCTTGACAAAGGCAGTGAATAGGTTAATATCTGCTGTTTGTTTTAAACAGAAACCCACCACAATCTGAGACAAATCCTTCACTTCTCAAGTAAAAGTCAGTATCCTCAGCTGACAGTAGAAGTCATGTGTAACCTGTTCAATAATATATCATTATATAATTACACAAAATTGGGTTAAATTGTTGTTTTCCGTTCATAGTTTATACATACCTGGTGCCTTGCTTATTGTACAGTCTATTTGGGGTGTTAGTCCTCCAGCCACACCCACCTCTTCTTTGCGTGTCCCCCAGTAGTGTTCATGTATAAATCCCCTGCGTGTCCGTAGCTCTTCCCTTTTGAAATTTGTGTCTGGGGAGAGGTCAGTGTATTGTCACATCCTCTGTATTTGTACATTTATCTACTGATATTTCTTATTATTTATGTCATCCATGTTTATTAGTTGTATTTATATTGAACTTTATTGTTTCTTCTGTTGTCATTAAGTGTTGGTTTTGTTGTCTGTCCTGTGTGGTGTTGACACGATATTTTTGTTTCACAATAGATCTTGGTATGGGGCACGAATTAGCATCCCTGCTAACTGTTTTATATCCTGTTATCCAGGCTAAATAAAAGGAGACTGCCTCCGCATTGATCTCTGTATATTGGGTTTCTGCACAACCAACAACAAAACACAGAGCAGAGGGAATATACCGGTCACACATGGAAATTAGTAACGTTAGTGTCCACTTTATTATCTCTACCCATGAGGTTCTCTTTATCTGTCTGAGTATGCAAACAAACAACGTCAATGATTTTCCTCAAACATGGACCTATGAACAAAGAAAAAGCCTTTCAATATTGAAGGAAATACTATAAAAGGAGCTTGAAATTCTTTTTCACTTTCGTTTTTAACATTGGATAGCCCAATGATTATTTAAAAATGAGCAAAACATATGTCATTTACTGTGGTAGAGGTCTGCTCTCTTTAGGTAACTATAGATTTGTAAACACACTGTCACAGAATGGCTCTCACAGCCATGACAAGAATGGAGATGCACTGTGTAAAGTGAACAAAAGTGATTTATTATAAACAAAGGATTTAAATGATTCAAACCAAGTAATTCAAGTGTGAGTATCAGTAAGTAAGTATGAGGTGCATGTTGTAAGTCTGAAAACAGGGTGTATGTGTGTGAAAGTGTTGGAATGCATAAACAGAAGAAAAACTCAAACAAAGCAGGTCACCAGGCTGGTGCATCTGCAAGGAAGGAGAGAGAGAATGTTAAGATAGTCACAGCTTTATAGGCTGGCGACACAAGGCCCAGGTGTCACCACTGACTATGATTACCATCTCATACCCAAGTGAAGCTATTCAGGGGGTCACCACACCACACACACACACACACACACACACACACACACACACACGCATACACACACGCACACACACACACACACACACACAAATGAAACGTGTGATTTAAGGCTGCATCCACGCTAGCTTGTCTTCATAATACAGTGAAGGCAACCTTCATCCACACTACAAAAGTTTTAGAAATAATCTCCAAATATCATAAAGCACTTGAAACACATGTCACATGACAGGGATAATGCATACATTACATACATACATCTGATGTACAATGAATGGAGTCAGTATAGGGTCATGATAAAAAGAAGGATTTTGCTGCACAACAGCTGTTATTAGAGGTAACAAGAGCTGATGTCTTGTTTTCTTCCAGATAGGGTCACATGACAGGCATGAGACGAATCAGGGAAGGATACATAGTGACTAGTAAGGCCCAATCAGACAGTATTTCTAAAATTCTCTGTTTTAGGTTGGTTGGAAGATCACAGTAGTGGGGATACTGCGTGTAAATGTAGTTTTAGATTTTAACACAAAAATGCATTAGTATGGACTTAGGCTAAATGTTCTTTTCTTACACATCGTTGTAAGTCAACTCTTATTCTTGCGTAGGTTCCCCCAGGTGTTTCAGAAAAGGCTAATATAAGACGCTCAAATGGTCAAAGTGTAGCACTGATAAACTGGATCACTGTTAACAAGGTCACAATCAGCACTTAACCCATAAAGACCCAGTACTACTTTTGTGTCAGTTCCCAAATGACTTTTTGTCTCTATTTAACCTTTCTTATGTGATTTATCACAATTTATCATAATATTATCCTCTGTATTTAACATGTTTTCAGTCAATATCAGGTATTTTCCATTATTATCATGTAGATGTCCATGAAAGCTCAGATTAAAGTTGAAGGTTATTATATCAGAAACAGAGAGAAGCCTAAGAAAAAGTGACTTTTTCCATAAAATATATCATTAACTGAACATAAACTAAGTATCTCCATCCACTGTCATTTCTCAAACTCCATCGGTTTTACTGGTGAATCAGTTTTGTAGAAGATGATCTGAACGTTCACATGGGTCATACCTGATGACCCTGAAAAGATGACAAACTGTATTTTACACCAGTTATTTACATGTATTGATAGGATTAGTGGATCAACAGGTATTAAATGTTTAAGATCAATAGATGGTTTTGGTTGCTGGTGGCTGTTTGGGTCTTTATGGGTTAAACTGACCCATTATAATCAGTTTAAGAGCTTGCCTGGACAGCAAGGCAAGGCAAGGCAATATGACTAAATGATATCATGCTCAAAACTCCTCTATCCGTTGATAATCGTCCCAGTAAATATCAAATACTAATTTATTACAAGTTTAAAGGTTGATTTTGGGTCCTGAGTGACAATTTATGAAACCAGGTGGGTTTTTTTTTTGTGATTCCAAATTACTCTTTATGATCATATATAGCATTATATAAATTATATATAAATTATATAAACAGCAGATTCCTTTTTTCTTTTTTCTCTTCATATTTCATGTTTCACTCTTGTATGTTTTTCTGCCTGTCTTCTCTGCACTTTATTTTTTGTATTTTGCAGCTGCTACAGTGATCTGTACAGTCTTAGCTTATCTTATAACATGACAAACAATGACAAATATTCACAAACAAAATCTAAAGACAAGAAAACGTACATTTGCGATGACATTAATAAAAAGGAAATACAGTTAATTACAGCTACAGTGTGTGGGTTCTTCTGTTTTTAATTTGCTGTCCTTATGCCAGTGTGTTTCATGTAAACCTTAATCTTCACTCATCTAATGTGTGGGAGTGAAGCATCTCATATTAATGTGATTGCTGCTGATTGCAGGACTTCAAATGTTCTGTGAGTGTGAGTGTGGTCCACAGTGAGAGTGGCTCTCATTCATAAACTCTGAAACACATGAGTTACAAACCTCACATCCTGTGCCAAATGAAGCAGGAAATGCTTGATTTCCTGTAGTGAAGTGTGGGTGGGGGTTGTAATGTATTTGGTGTGTGTCTAATATAGCTGACACATGAAAGTGTGTATTTTTATGTGTGTGCCAATAATTTCATCTACATAAAAAGACCAAACAGGGGATTTACTTTTCTAAGACAATCACATAATTAGTTACTATAAATCAGACCACAGGGTTAATTTTCAGTTAGTGATATTTAGGTTGCCAAAGGGTTGTTAACAAACCACAAAAGAGTATTTTTTATCAGCTAATCTAACATTCTGTTCATACACCAAAGAAAGTGTACCTGATATGTCAAACTGGTCCAGATTTGTTAGTATCTTGAATGACGTAAATTAATTTCTACACATTTATACGAGCTGATAATAGATTTCACACGTTCACGGAACAAATTCAAATCTCTCCGGGGCCACAGCTTATACAATTGTGATCAGCGGCCACATGCCATGATTTATTTATAAAGGTCACAATCAAAATTAGTCCTCGTGTGTGTGACGTGAAGCTGAGTTCACTTGAATAAATGGGCTTATTTTACAAGTCTGGACACATCCCTCTATGTGAACAAGTTTGAAACAGCTGTGTCCATTTGTCAAATTTCACTTACACACACACACCCACACACACACACATTGAACACACAATGAGTGTTCATACTCACATAACTTCCACCTCAGATCCCAGAAAATACAATACTGTTGTCAAGGAAACAATCAAAGCCAATCAAAATGTTATGTGTCTGCATGTGAGTAAGTGTGTGGTCTGTGTATTTGTTATGCTATGGGGACATTAATGTCATTAATGGAGATCAATTCAAGTCAATGTGACCTTTTAACATCCACCAGGTCACCGGTTATGGGGTTAAGGTTTAGGATTAGATTTGCTGTCTGTAGTTTCGATTGTGTTTTGTTAAACATAGAATTAAAAAGACAGCCCCTATTGAATAAAATCTAATACATACATTATTATTTAGTTCTTCTGTTATAAACCTAACTCTTTGTAAAAGTTGAATTCTAAAGGGAAATGTTTTAAAGTTAGCGTCGTAGCGTAGGGGTCCCTTTAGACCTTTTTTGATCATAATAAGGCTCCAGGAAATGAATGTAAATCAATATAATGTCCTCTAAACACGTGGAAACCCAATATGTGTGTGTGACAGAGAGAGAATATTAGTGCATCTTGGAATAGCTTTGGTGACGCATACATTTGCTCACCAACACCATGCCAGTTAACCGCCCTCTTTCACCTCCCCATTCTGTGTTACAACATACATCCATCTGTGCTCCAATCTTCTTTTTTTCATTCTCTTCTCTTCTCTTCTCTTCTCTTCTCTTCTCTTCTCTTCTCTTCTCTTCTCTTCTCTTCTCTTCTCTCCTCTCCTCTCCTCTCCTCTCCTCTCCTCTCCTCTCCTCTCCTCTCCTCTCCTCTCCTCTCCTCTCCTCTCCTCTTCTCTCCTCTCCTCTCCTCTCCTCTCCTCTCTTTTCCTTTCATCACTTCTCCGAGCATTAATTCCAGGAGTTGTAAGAAGCTCATTCCAGCCCCCTGATGGAAAATATGAAGTCTCCCCATGGATTAGTCTTTTCCCCTAACTCACTGATTGATTCCTTCAATTTCCAAGAATTACATTTGTTGGTTTTAATCCTCATGAAAACCTAGACCAGTCACATAGCTAATATAATCTAAAAGAGGATAAACTATTCGTCCCACTTTTCTTATTTCTATTTCACCCAGGATAGAATAATGCACCCAAGGCTGCCAATGCTTGTTTGTTCGTGATATCAGTGTTAGCAACACTACTTATGAGCCATGTAAGGTTTATTTTTACAGGCAGTAAAATCCCATGAGGGAGTGATGACTTCATATTGTGTCTGATTAATGGTTCTGCATGAGAGTGGGGGGGTGGAGAGGAAACTCAGCCAAAATCCCATCTCCTCTCCCCGCAGGGCATCTGCAACCTACATTTATACCAACAAGATGCACATGTCAAACTTACAGTTTTCTATCTGACTGTTGGAAATCTAGCAACCAGTCAATACAATTTAGGCTGAATTGTCTGATGTGGATTAATTTCAACATCACAGCAGTAACCTCGATTAAAGAAAGATTCTGTTTGGATAAATATAAGCATTAACCTCAGTCATCATCATCATTTCTGATTACAATGGTTGGTGACCTTTTAAATATGTCAGGAAATGTTTTTGTAGAAGGTAGAAAAAAACAAGTGATATCCAAGCACATGTGATGATCACATGGTCACAATCATCCGACCTGTGTCACCAGATCTCACAGCTTCTATTTGAAGTGAACTAAAAAAAAAAAAAAAAGCACATCCTATTAAACACATTCTTAATACAGCTCCACTCATTACACTCAAGTCCCATTTACAGGAGCTTGGAGGACTGCAACTAATGTAGTTTACTGCAGTTTGGCATTTTGGCAGAGTTTGCGTGTATGTGAGAATTTGTGATGTGTGTGTCTGAGTGTATGACTCGCTCTGAGTCACTGCTGTCCCCCGGTGCATTGCCAGGGCAATGAAGAAGGGCTCGTGTGTGTGAGGCACGGTCCATACGCATGTGTGTGTGCATATTAACATCCATACATTTGTGTGTTTATTTGTCCAGTGGAGCTGCCCAGAACTGACCTTCCAGCTTTGAAGTTTAAAGGAACTTTTGAAAGACCTCAGCAGAGTAATGAAAGTCAAATAATGAATAACATGAATCACTTTCAGATGTGCGTTTCTGTAAGACAGTTTGTCCATTGGCTGCTCCATGTTAGTTTTCTGGTGGTTAGAGGTCAGAGGTCAAGGTTTCTGTGACTTTCATCCATCCTTGTAATGTGACTATTTTATTCTAATTTTAATATTCATTGGGACTAAAACATGAACTGATTTGATTTCGGTGGCCAAATGTTAAAGGCATTATGATCTCACAAAACACATTTTTGTCTGTGACTGCTTGTATTTTAGAACAGCTTGTGAACAAATTATGATGTAATTATGATTTTTTTTTCCTAAAGTAGTGCATTTTTTTTATTTGCACTTTTTTCTTACCTTAAGAACCTAAAGATGATACTCCACTGGGCAAAGCAGATCCCTTGGTGTATGTTACCATGAGCAAGTCATGCTGGCATAAAAACTAAAGTGTTTTATTTCACAGGTATTAATAGTTCCCAGAAAATGTACTTTCTATTCCTGGCTGATTCATTTTGGAAGCAAACTACTGTTTCATAAATCCCATTTAGCAGTTTTTAAAGAAATTTCACATTCAGTACCTTTTTTACATTGAGTTTGGGGAAGTTAAGGACCACTATGCAAAAATCAGACAACACATTGGATATGGGATTTATTAAAACCCTAGCTTTGTACTTAAACACGGGAGAAATTTAAAAAATGAAAGTACTCTTGTCATTTCCAGAAGTTGGAAGCAAATATATAGAAATACTTGTTGTACCTCTCTACAAATAGTAGTATTTGTGTTAATACTCATCCAATGCTTTTTACTTTCATTTGAGAGTAATTATCAGTTGTTGTTTGTCTTCTCAACATTAATATAGGTCAAAATAATGGACAAGAAAGGGGGGAAGCAGCGTCCATATATACAGTTGCGGAAAAAATTATTAGACCATCAAAAGTCATCAAAAACAATGATTATGCAATCAAGTACTAACTCCTGTGTGTATTATGTGACTAAAA
>JAPQRP010000001.1:39939113-39951019 GCA_037367295.1 Apogon hyalosoma
AAGTGAAAATTATCTTGGTAAGGTTTCTTGAAATAAGACTTTCAAAATCTCTTGTCTAAAAATAAGTTCTTATATCTCATTTACAAGTTACTCTTTGGGTGATTATGTCTTATTTTAAGTGTGATGAGATATTGTGACTAGAAATGAAAAAAAAAAATACACTAGGTAAGATTTAGATTTTTGCAGTGTGATTCTCATTTACAATAACAACTTGGCCAAGAGGCAGCATACAAACAGAATCAATTGTTTGCTTATTGTTTGTTTATGGCAGCTCTACAGTCTGTCATGAAGCTGAACCAAGGACCAAACACACCTGCATTTCTCTAAAAATGACTAAATTTGCCAAATATTAACACTACAACACTAATCTCTCCCATCACAGCAACAAAATTTCCTCTGTTGAATCATAAAACCACCTCTCATAAACAACAGAAGAATGTTTGATGCCAGGGAACATGTGATTTCCTCTCTGTGACACATATGATGGAAGCTTAAGCTATAAACCTGCAGACTAGGCCATTATATTTTCATCAACAGTGAACTGGGCCACATTATCTTTAGTCTGTAGGTGTGATGAATACACCCAGGACCATCTCTAGTGTTCTATTTAAGACCTTTTTATCAGAGCTTTTTCACATTCAACACAGCAGTCATGTTGAACCTGCTACAGCTGTGAACATAACAGAGCAAAACACAGACCTACAGCTCACCTACAGTTATTTTCAGACTTTTAGATTAGGCGCTTTCACTTTCCCAACCTGTTTTCTATTTACAGTCTTTCACCTTGGTCAACTGTTTTCACAAAAGTTTACAGCATATTTCCAGCATTACGCACTACAGTCATGTTTTTTCTCTACCCAGGATGCATTGTGCTTGTACAGTTGACATCAATTGACATCAAAGTTTTACAGTGCAGTTGTTTTTATGCTGATCTGGTTCATGAAAAGTATTGTGGTTGTTCTCATGTCATTTGCTTTCCAGTACTTCTGTCTAGGTGAGGTCTATTTTTAGCAACTCATTCTGCTTTCACTTTCCAAATAATACACATCATGTTTAAAACATTTATTGCCTTGATCCAGTGAGTAATCACTGGACCTTGCTATATCAGCTGTATAATGCCCTCAGATTACATTGACCATTACAGCGATTACAGTGTCACCATGACCAATAGAAACTCTCACTAAGCCAGTCTTAAAGTTTGTATAACAATATTCCTTTGATTGCTGTGTTTATCATTTGCTTGTCTCCTTCAAGAAACAGCATGATAACTGTGATGAAGAATGGAAAGTACTGTGACTGATGATGTGAAAATCTCTGGAAAGCTTGGTGTGTGAGTGTGCAGCTGAAGCTTTCACAACAGATGTTCAGGCTTCTTCTTGCTAACAGGAATCTCCTGCACCGTGTGTGCGTGTGTGTCTGTTGTGGCCTAGAGATGTGCATCTCTTTCATAAGAATGAGTAAACATTTGCAGGTTTCGTATCTGGCAGATTCCAAGAAACTCAGTGAAAGTTTCTCTTCTTCCCGCATTTTTTTTTTCCTTTTTTCTGCGTCGTGCTTCTATCAGTGTTTTTTTTTCCATCTCTGGAGAATATTTCCTTTCTAAAAAGTCCCAGAGCATGAAAACACACAGTGATCAATACTTTTTGAAAAGTGAAATGTACATACACACATGTGCATTTATCACATGTTGAGGTTTGTGGTTGCTAGATTGTGTGTAGAGCTGCCGAGTCGATCTGAGTCTTTAATTAGATTTCAGTTAGTTTCAGGAAGGCGTCTTGCTGACCTCAGTGCTCCTGGTTCCAGAGAAATACTCATGCACACAGTTCTTTGAAATCCTCCCCCACACTTGTGTTTTCACACTTAATGACAAAAACATAAACCACATTTCCCCTGAAGCCAACGTAAAGACTGGAATGGGTTGACCTTTGTCAAAAGTGACTCTAGGAGACAGGAAATAAAGAACTCCAGAAGATAGCTGTTCATGTATGGCCAGGCTTTTTCCTTGCTTGCTTGATCTTGCCTGATATTTGGGGCACGCTGGCCTTTGATGCTGGTGAACTGATAATTATGGGGAACTACAAATGTTCTGGGTCACTGAAACTGGTAACTACTGACATTAACAGACAACAAGCACTAACTGAGGGATCATCAGAGTGTGAAATGACACAACTGACAGAAGAATAACAAGAATTCACCCTCATTTTCTTCTGTTTTACTTTATGTGGTAAATCATTACAGGTACAAACATGATTCCTTTGCTATTATTTCAATACTAAAACAGTCAACTTTATGCCACTGCATTTCAACATTAGTGCATACCTGTTGTCTAATTGTGTTGTATGGTCGAGCTTAATCCCCAGCTTGGTTACTGACTGTCCAGCAGTGAGTGTCCCTGATTCAGCAGGATGTTCTGTTTGACTGCAGCGAGGAGCCAGACTGCTTAAGCCTGCGGCACCTCTCCATATTGTTCTGCCTGCAAAGCAACAAAACCAGGGCCTCCAGTACAAAAAAGCAACCAAGAGCTGCCCTGAGCGTCAGAGAGGCACATTGATGCACGTCGACCCGACAATTTTGTGCTCATAATCTTATTTATATTGACATCTTCTGCAAACAATGATGAACAACAAGGAGGTCAGACACTTTGATGCCATGGCAGCAACTGCTCCAGTGGTGAGTTAGTGTCTGTCATTTTGTGCTGAAACCATCTGGACAGCAGGTGACTTTCTAAATGTCACCGTTACAGGACTCTCCAGGTGTGGAGGTGAGGTCCAGACAGGAACAGGAGGAGGATCTGATCCTCACAGCTTGGCACAGCATGGTGAGAAAACAACAAATCTGTACCCATCTTTTAACCTTTACACACAAGTGCTGTTTCTGTCGTCAAAGCATGAAAGTGTTGAGGATTTGTAGGGGGTGTGATGAAATGCAAGGTCATCATATTATTTCATGTGCACATGCTGAATCATGGGGAATTAAATGATATCTGTCACATTTATGATACATCTGTTTGAAACCACTGTAAATGGGTCAGGTTCTCATTTGTGTCAGCTCTCAGCCAAAAGTGTCAATCATATTTAACTGTGCTTTAAATGACGACAGATTTATGGTGATTTTTTTTAGACTTGTTCATGGCTTTACTTTAATACTATTATTCACTCGCCACTTCTTTGGAGGCTCGTGAAACACGCAACCTTGTTTCTTTTCTGACACAAGTGCATAGCTTCAGCAGGATACAGAATGTGCTTTGAAATTCCACCTGTTGAACCCACCAGGACTGACACTGATTCGTTCCTGTGTCACCTATGCAACCTACAAAAGTCCTTATATTCATTCATATAAAGGTAAAAAAAAAAAAAAAGTAAACGTGCTGATTCAGCTTCTTTACCGCAGTAAAAGTGAAAAGCACAAATTCTGAAATGTACTCAAAGTAAAAAGGGTAAAAAGTAGCCCAGTGTCATTTTCATCGCTATATCTGTTATGGTCCTGTTCTAGCATTTCAGTCTTGTTTTATGTCATTTTATATTTTTGATGTCTATTTGGCTGCTTTCACATTGTTACATATTTTATGTCATCTTATTATGAATCCAGTCAAATACTTAAAACTAAAGTAATGGATGTTGTTTAATGAACAAAACATAAAAAGAGGTATAAACTAAATCCTTAAGTATAGATAGACACCTGGACTCCCTTTAGTTCTGGACCTAGTAGTGAATCAATGCAGGGTAGACAAGTGTTAGTACCAGTATTATTAGAGGGAACACTTTTTCCTCAGATTGTCTGGTAAACCTCAGTTCAGGGTACATCTGACAATTGTTGATACTTTTTGCAGTCCACAGCCCTGTGGCAGCACAGTCTCTGTACAGAGTCCAGAGTTCCAGGTCCAGCTCAGTCTTTCCTGGCCCAGCAGAGGCAGTCCACCCAGGTGAGGCGGGCACTCTCCCTGCGGCTGCTCCAGCCTAGGTAACCATCTGTGAGCAGGATGAAAAGGAATGGTGTTTACTGTGCATTTACATTGGGGTTCTCAGTGTTAGTTTGCTGCTGTTACCCTCTGCTGGACATAATTGGTACTGCATTGATAAATGTGGGCTGTGATGGGAACTGGTGGAGACTGCTCAAACTGGAAACTTATTGTGCTTTTAAATCATGACTCTGTTGTCTGAGCAACTTATTAATGTGTATTAGTCAACATTTATTTGTGCAGATAAGATAGTTTTAAAACTAAAAGTGAAAACAATGTCCATTAATTTGACATCATCAGTAAAGAAACTGCCAGTTTGATTCATTATTTGTCTTTTTATTAATACTGAATGTAATGCATAAGAAACCATTCTGTACACAGAATTTTTAAAATCAATGTCAATAAAGTAAATAAAAAGATCATCTTATGTTATTTTATTTTTGCACATTTTGAACCATGGTTGTATCTAAAATACACAGACCTAAAAATTTTAGAATAAAAAATATACAAAAGGCGGTAAAACCAGTGTTTTGAACAATTGTCAACTTTCACTTTACTTTACAATTTTACAGCACCAAATGTGGTCTTGTGAAGTTTGCCACTTACTGACCTTTGTAGTTTAGCAAACCCACTTAATACATTGATGAAGAGTTTGCTAAGTACAAATATACAACATGTAAAAGAAAGACACTTTTGGACATGCTATATAATTTTGTTGTTTGAGGCTAATTTCTCCTTGCATTCATTATTTGTGCAAAGTTAAGCCAACAGTAAGATATTTTATGTAAGCTTAGCACAAGCATGGACTGGTCATTGGCCCAGCTTTTTTAATTTTTTTTTTTACATTTTTTTTTTTTTTTAATGAACTGTCAGTTTTAAAGAGGTATGCATGTATGTGGAAAAATGAACATAAGTATCTGGAAAGAGTGACATTTAAATATGCACCAGGAGAGAAAAAGTCAAGAGAAAGTGTGAGATGTCAAATGTAGAAATACGGGGGCTAGTTTATCTACCACAAAAATGTAATGCATTTCCAGTTTAATTTCTAAAGAAATCATAACCATTCAACCTCAAAAATGCTGCAAAGTAAAAATGAAAGCTGTTTCTCATCAGGGGCCACTGCCACAACCATATGTATGAGTAATATCAGTCATGAAAACATGCATTAAAGTTTGAGAGTGTCAAAAGTTCATGGGAACATGTTGAGTTAAGGTCCAGTCAGCTCTGATCCCATGCTCACACTACGGAAACGCTGTGGTTCATCGTATGACGGCACAGTGAGGAAGGACATTTTGTGACCACCCAGGGGAGGTTTGGTGGAGAGAGAAGGCACCGCTCTGCTCTGGTTGATAATGGGCTGGGAGCTGCAGTGCTCCAGACTGGAGTGGGCAGCAGGGTGAAACAGGAAGGCCGAGGGGTGACGGGAGGCGATGGAAATAGTGGAGGCCGGCCGAGTGGACGTGGGCGGGGGGGGAGGAGGGGGCAGCGACACCGGAGCTCGGATCTCATCCACTGCCCTCTCTGTCATCCCATCTCCTTCACCCTTCTTATCATCTCCCATTACCTCCGTCCCATGTTCCTGCTTGGCTCCAAACTCAATCTCCAGTAGAGGCGTTCTGGCGCTCTTGTCCTCCCTGAAACTGCACACAGTGCTTTGGGTTTCCTGCCCCAGTCCAGACGGCAGAGACCCTCCCTTCCCTATTTTACAACTGTCATTGTCTTCATCGTCGCTGGTGCATTGGTCAATGCTCGGTGAGTGACGCAGCCTCTGGAGCTGCGCTGAAGTGCGGCGAAGAGCCCCTCCCATTAAGCCAGTGGGGGAGGGGGCCGCATTTAGGAGGCGGTTGAACAGGGCCATGTTGGGGTGACGACCACCGGGCTCCTCAAGGTTCTCAGCAATTTCCTCGAGAGGCTGGAAGTGCATTTCCTCCTTAGGGATCCTGTCAAATAGCATCAGAGGTATTTTCACTCTGTCATTTTTGTACAGTCAACATCTATTGCACTGTCTGTCTTTTCTACAACACAGATCCCTCCTCTCTTTCTTAGGTCTCCTCTTTTTTATATATCTTTTAAAGGGTTTTTCTTTACCAAACTCAGGGCCACAGGACAGAGGGTGCTGTACACCGTGAGCAATGTACGGACCCAGGACAAACAGTGATTTGAGATAAATGCTGTGAAAAGTTATACATATAAATATATAAATGCTACATGTGGCTCAGGTGGTAGAGCGGGTCGTCCAATAACTGAAAGGTTGGCGGTTCGAATCCCGCCCTGTCCCAGTCATGTGCTGTTGTGTCTTTGGGCAAGACACTTCACCCTACTTGCCTCCAGTGCTGCTACTCACACTGATGTATGGATGCGTGTGAATGCATGTGCTTCTGTCAGTCTGCCCCAGGGCAGCTGTGGCTACAGATGTAGTTTACCACCACCAAAGTGTGAATGTGTGAGCGAATGAATAATGGATCCACTGTATGCGTTTTGAGTATGCATTCATAGAAAAGTACAATATAAATCTAATCTATCATTATTATTATTATTATTATTGTTATATGTTAAAGGTAGTTTTAAGACCTATTGAAAAGAATTAAAAATATTTAAACCAGTCATTGATTAAATTTTATCCAGCTTAATAGACAAAAATCTTACAATATAATATGGGCTAGACTTCAGTAATTATCAGTACTGCTTTTTTCTTAACTGAAGTTCAATCCTGTGACACTGAATGAGGGTCAATGGTAAAAGCATGGTACAGGGATCCAATTCGATCTGACATCTAAACATCCACAAATCTAATCTAATTATATTTTTCTGCAAAATATTTAGTGAATCTAACTCAACTTATGGCAAATATGTAAAAACTTTGAATCTACTTTGCTGCATAAAGAAATTTTGATTAAGGGTCAATATTTGGGAAATAGATCTAAATGGTAAATGGACTGCACTTATACAGCACATTTTCTACACCTTCATGGTGCCCAAAGTGCTTCACATTCACACACACACACAAGTACACAGCTGCTGCCAGGCCCTACTGGGAGCAATTTAGGGATCAGTGTTTTGCCCAAGGACACTTTGACAGTCGGAGTCAGGATTTGAACTGCCAACCCTTTGTTTGTTGGACGACCTGCTCTACCAACTGAGCCACAAGCATTAATCCCAAATCTACCCGTGTAAACTTCTAACTATCTCAGAATCAGTATATATAAGTATATAAGTTTAGTCCATTGACCCAGATGCAAAAGCTATGTGTGTTCACTTCAGAAGAGGAAAATCATAGAAGAAGATTTGATTTTAAGTACTAAGTTGCTAGGACTACCTTGAAACAAATGTGTATTTCAGTTGTTGGTGTAAAAATATAGAATTCCCAACTACAGGATTTAAAAAGCTGTACAGATATTCATAGATTTAAAAAAAAAAAAAAAAAAAAGATTTACAAATGTAGAAAGAATTGTCAATATGCGCTCGAAACTTAAATTGGATGTTAATGATCAATTGTTTTGAGCTTGTAAATTTGTGTTATTTTGTTTTTGCTTGTTTTGTTGCTGTTCTGATCAGAGTCTTGTTGGTGTAGGCTGTTGAAAATCAGTTGTAAGTGAAGGCTGACCATTTTTTCTTTGTCTTTTAATTGTTCATTTGGGGGAAAGACAAATATAAGAGATGTTTCCTCTTGCTGTTCCTTTCCAGTCATGGAGGCGTTGATTTGATTTGAAAATGTAGTGTGCATTTATGCATAAATTCTGTTGTCCACTTTCATGAAAGGAACAAATAAATAAACTAAACTAAACTAAACTAAGCAGCTAAATAAGAAGAGGATCCAAGAAGAGCTCCGACCTTCCTGCACACCACACGCAAAGTTTTAGTCACTTGTGGCAGCGTCATTTTCATCGTCTCTGCTCCATGTTTCTCTGTATATCTTGACAGAATGTATTGGTGCTCCATTACTTGGTCTACTTATTTTTGTACAAATATGTAGCAGCAGCCACTACTAGATTTGCCACATGCAACCTTTTCATCTTTTTCATGTGTCACCTGGTGAAGATGGAACATGGTTTCCTTTTCACAGCCCTGACCACATCACTGTAACTCTCAAATAGAATACACCAGAATACTGCCACTTTTATAAGTTTCCCTGAAGGGGGATGTTATGGCAAGTACATGTAACTAGAAACTTACGCCATGTCAAAAGTAGACCCCTGGAAGGAGGGTTTCCGGAGGACAAAGAGGGTGGCGGCGGTGTAGGGGGGTCGGGGGTTGGAGTCGTTCCAGTAGCGATCTCGTTCCATCACGGGCAGATCTCCATACATGTCGTCCACAGCCATCATGGACACCTGTAGCGTGACATATATACACACAGATAAAGTACAGTAAAGAGCAAAGACATGAGGAGATTAATATGTCAGAGCAAAGTCAGCCTCCTGAGATAAATATGTGAGACAATTACCTTCCTTTTTTCATAGAAGTAGAGTAATTACACCCATTACATTATATAATGCTTTTACCTTTTCTTTTGGTAACTTTAAAAAATGACAAAGAAGGTGTATTCCAGAAGTTATTTCAGAAACACATTTAATTGTTTCGTTGTTCTTCGCTGACTTCCTCTTCACCATGTCACTATCTGACTATTACTACTTCACCTTAAAGGTAGAGTAGGAGATCCTGGAAAAACGGTTTGAGTAAGCTACATTTTGAAAACACACAACTCAAAAGTTCAAACCCCTTTCTTCACACTTCCCCTCAAGGCCACACCTCCAGAATACCAGATTGTAGTTGCAGAGGGGGGAGGGACAAATGGCAGTTGAGTTTGATAGACATATCACCCTTCAATCATTTCGATTGGGCTGGTTAAAATGATTGGATGGTGTTTTTTCAGTCCTGTCCATTTCACAGATGACTAAAATGTATTATTTTTGTGTTACAGCATTTAATTAATTGGTTACAATTGGGCTGTGAAGGGGATTTTAAGCAATATAGTGAAAAATGCCCCAGGAAAACATCATGAAAACAAAGGAGTTGACACCCCTTTTACTCTATTATCATATTTAGCAAAATACAAAATTTGGTTATGGTAGGGGGTCAGAGGTAAAGGTCCCACATGAGGCATTTTTGAGACAAAAAAAGAAAATGTTTACGGCCCCCATGCCATGCCATAACATGTCAAATTTATCACATGGACCTTAACCTATGAAGTGAAACTGTAACCAAATGGGAAACATTAAGACACCTGGAAATTTCTGTCTATCAGCCAGTTAGTCTCAAAGTCATCGTCGTCTTCTCCAAATGGGTTGATAAGCTGCTCCGCAACCTACATGACAAAAGAGGAAAGTTGAACAAGCACATCACACCGAACTTTAAACATGATCTATCCTTATATCATCAAAAGTAGTATGTAAGCCTGTGAAGGACCTTGAGCCATCCAGCATAGAAGAAGAACTGTAGCAGGGTGAAGATGGGCACATAGAGGTCCAGGTCGTGACCCGGGTAGCCCTGACTGGGGTCCAGAAACTGACGACCAATTAAACACACCAGGAAGAAACTGTACACTGCCAAAGTCACCACCTGAGGAAGGAAGATATTTGGCATTATTTAATCACCATGTACCTGCTATGACCAAGCAGAAGCAGGAGGGTCAGGTCAAGCGGTGACACGGTCACATGTTTTGTGTTCAGTGGGCTCTAATTTTGTACAAATATAACTTATATCAATGTGTGTTACATATTTCAGTAGGTATTTGCAAGTACTTAAACATAGTAAGGATGATGATTGCGACTCATATATAATAGTGTGGTAATTTTGAGACCATTGACAACCAGTACACCATATTTACCACAAATACAGCTGCTTTTGTGTGTTTGTCTTCCCAATATGTTCCACTAACTTGTATAAATTCTATGAACCCATTCCGCTGAGTTTTCTCTCTTAAAGTGTCAATATTTTGGTGATATGAGGCGCTGTCTGTGGGTAAGTTTCAGCTTTCTGTTTGACACCAGAGCAGGATGACTGTTGGACATACAGTACTCTTAACCCTTAAAGACCCAGGGTGACTTTTATGGCAGTTCCTAAATCATTATTTTTTTCTCTATTCAACCTTTCTTAAGTTATTTATTGTCATTTATTATAACATTATGCTCTGCATTTTGCTTTTGTTTTTTTTTAGTGAAAATCATATATTTTCCTATGTTTAATTCACTGATCATGTCGATGTTCATCAAAGCTCAGAGTAAATTCCAAGGTTATTGTATCAAAGCAGAAACAACTGAAGAAAAAGTGACTTGTTCAGTAAAATCTATCATTAACTGAACATAAAAACAAATGTGTCCATCCACTGCCATTGATCCAACTCCATGGGACTTACTGATGAATAAATGTTGTAGAAGATGATGGTATTTCCATGTTCACTACAGATCCTTTAAACGTCCAAATGGGTCTTATCTGGTGACCATGAAAAGGTGACAAACTGCATTTTACCTCAATAATCTACATGTATTGATAAGATTAAAGGATGAAGAGTTATTAAACAGTTTATATCAGGAGATGCTTTTGGTCGACAGTGGATATTTGGGTCTTTATAGGTTTATGTGTGTTAAATTGAAGCAATGAATGAATTAAAAGCATCTTCTTCTAGGCTATAGGGGGGAGTTAGCAGCAAGTAGCAGCCACCCTCAACTCTACTCTATGGCTAATGTTCAAAATGCATGTTTAACCCCCTATAGGGCACTCAAAAAATACTCTGAAATTTATTATAGTAGTATATAATTATTGGAGGACCTAAGAAGAATTTATTACTTTTGTGAATTTTTTCACAATTTTTTATTGCTATGTAGAAAATCAAGGTCAGTGAAGTTACCATATTTGGTTCCTTACCCATAAGTGACAAAAGAACAAGAAGTAAATGTAAAAAAACACAAGAAAAACACATGTAAGGTTACAGGAAAATGGATTTTAGAACATTACAACAACCCCAGTGCTGGTCCAGACCCCTGTCCACATCCACGTGATCCCTTTGAACATCATTCCTTACATTAGTACCATTACTTCATGGTACCGAACAAAGCAGGTCCACTCACTGTTCATGCAGGGTTAGACCTTACAGACCCTGGAGACCACACTGGACCTGAGACTGTTGCCTCACTGTCCTCACTGCAACTATTGCTGTCACTGTCTTGTAATGTTTGTGGAATTACCAAAACAAGTCACTTGTCTGAAAAAGGGTTATAGACTGAACCCCAAATGTGACGTCCAAATGAGGCGAAAGTTTACCTGAGTGTAGACCAGAGGCACGCTGATCATGTCGTAATGAAACAGCATGCTGCACTTCCCTCTGAACGCATTCAGCTCCTGTTCTTAAACAAACAGAGAGACTTTCTGAAGCCATTCTTCGCAACGTTATAACCATGACTCCATCTCTGATGCTGTGTCAAAACCAATTAACTGAAAAACCTGTGTTTGACTGTCACTGGTCGTGTGCGTGTGTGTGATGCTGCACCTCCAGCAGCAGTTTGAGTGTGTGATCGTCTTTGATCCTGCCTTCACAGCGGGCAACGGCAGCCAGGTTGGTGAACCACACACAGGGGATCCAGTACTTGTTATAGGGAGAGTGGAGGCCTTCGAATTTCTTCCTTTCTTCTCTGGTCATGAATCCTGAACAATAGCAAGTTTATGGGAGAATCTGAGAACAACTTAACAGAACTCTGTGTTACATCCTACTACAATGCACGAATTGTGCTAAAAGTTAGTTAGTTACATTGCAAAAATCTAAATCTTACCAAGTGTATTTTTGTCATTTTTAGTCCAAATATCTCATCACACTTAAAATAAGACAGAATCACCTAAAAAGTAACTTTTCAGTGCGATATAAGAACTTATTGTTAGAAAATAGATCTGGAAAATCTTATTTCAAGAAATCTTACAAGATCATTTTCACTTGTTCCATTGGCAGATTTTTTTTTTT
>JAPQRP010000001.1:39983360-40001574 GCA_037367295.1 Apogon hyalosoma
GTGTGTGTGTGTGTGTGTGTGTGTGTGTGTGTGTGTGTGTGTGTGTGTGTGTGTGTGTGTGTGTGTGTGTGTGGTTGCAGTGGTTGTAAATTGATCCCTCCTACTCTCGCTGGTCCGTTGTGCAGAGGAGGGGCGAGGAAGAGGAGGAGGAGGAGGAAGAGGAGGAGGAGGAGGAGGAGGAGGGAGCCGAAGCAGGAAGGAAAAGCAGGCAGAGGGAAGGGAGGCAGGCTGTGAATGCTAACAAGCCCGTCGTAATCACACAGCTCCGTAGGTAGGGTTTGATAAAATATCTTGTAATGGAGAGGTACGACGACCACTATTAAAGACCTACTATGCACCAGCGCCGCGGTCTCCCAGTGCGCGTGCAGCAGCCTCACCGTCGTCGGCACGTTTGATAAGAAAAACCGTCTTTTCCACTGAGTGAAATGTATCGCGACTGCTCGGGATTCGCATTCTGACAATGGAGATTGAAAATATCGTGGCCAACACGGTTCTCCTGAAGGCGAGGGAAGGTAAGCACCGTTCAATGACAGGAAAAAAAAAAAAAGACAGAATTAAAAGCATGTATTTCCTCCCGCCTCTCTCTGCATGACCACGGACGGGCTCCGGCTCCTCTCGGCTGTCCTTGGATTTATAGGCTTCCTCTGTCTCCCATCCTTGCGCAGCGCTTTGCTTCCAGGCAAACTCCGAGCATAATCCGCTGAAATTGGCTGTTTGTACATTAAAACGACACACATATTTACCGGGCAGGTTTGAGGCTGAGGCCCAGCTGGCTGTGGTGGATGAACAACGCAGGGAGTGTTTGCAGCATCGCGCTCAGATGGCAGCGTTTTGCCTCAGAGGCTGTCGAGCACATTTTTTCACACAAGCACCAGTGGTTTTGTGGATATATATGCCGTTTACCGTGACATAACGGCTGTTTAATGGTGTTCACTTTACACGGGGTTTGATTGCAGACCAAAATAAAGCTGCGCAGCGGGGCTCAGTGGAGCAGCACAGTGTCTTCTTACCTGTCATTTTAGGTTTCGGTGTGTTTAAAGCCTAATTATGTGACTGAAGTGAACGTGCGTGTTATTTGACGCAGAAATATGTGACTGCATTGCTGTTGATGGGGAGCTGTTTGGATTACTTTTTATGACTGAGGGTTTTAGATGCAAAGGGGGGGAGGGACTGGAAGAAGGCCCGTACTATGTACCCCGGCGGCCCAGGCAGGCGCTACACCCCCGGGTGTGCACGGGTTAGCCCGCAGGAGCTCACCTGGAGGTGAAAAGAGGCAAGTGTCCATCTGTTTTCCAGGAGATGGCAGAGCAGAGAGCCTACAGTGAGTGGGCGCAGGATGGGTGTGCAACACTGTATCAGCAGCCAGGGGAGGGAAAAGGTGTTATTACATTAACTGCTCAACGATTTCTAGTTTCCCCCCCCCTCCTCATTTGGATTGGACATCAGGAGATAGATTTATTTTTTTTTTTGCCTCTGCGTGGCCTTAGAGAATATTGTGCAAGTGGAAGCATTTTATTCGAGTCGTTGTGGCTCGAGGGTCGTGGTTCAGTGTGCGCAGAGGCCTTCTCTGCTTATGGTTTGCATTATAGTCAGACTGCGCATCAGTTCAAGACTTAACGCCAACACTGCTGTGAAATGGATTATTCACAGCAGCAGTGAATCCATTTCATAGCAGCTGCTGCTCCTTATGAGGCATCACACTTTCCTTACCTGCAATTAAATGGCACTTGGCGTGGTCACGTGGTTCCTGGTGGGGTAGTTGTGAACTGATCGTATCTACAGGCTCAGTACCTGTGTCCATAAGTCTTTTATTACCATGATTTGTCTTCAGTAATACACCTTTAAGCAGCCTGGACTCTGAAAGTGTTTCCCCAGGTCACCACGGTGTAACATCTCCGTTTTTGATTATTGCTGACAAATTTGGCTTTGATAAATTAATTAATATCAGCCTCTTTTATGAAGAGAAAATACTAACCATTTGCTTATTACAGCTTTATAAATCACACCAGAAGCTACTCTTGTACCCTGTGAGTTGAACTTGACCATGATGAATAAAAATACAATGAAAATCTTTGCTCAAGATGATATAATATTGTTTTATTTCAAGCATGTCAATTACTGTCTGTATTTAAAAAAATATTTCTCCCCATTACACAATTCACTATAATTAATTATAGCACTGATTAAAACAGCTAATGGCTCCCAAATGATCATTTTAAGGAGCACAGGAGACTAATTTGGTATAATTTGCTTTTCCAAAGGTGGGTGTTTGCAGCTGTCAAGTGTTTTATATGTCAGTGTCTTTTTGCAGCTGTCATCACTGTCACACAGATACACAGATCAGAAACAGCTCCTGTGGGTCATAGGTCAGCAGTGTTTTGTCCTAGCATTGCTCTTCAGCTACATTAATGGTGCATGTTATTAAAGTATTTGCATGCAGCGGGATGGAAGTGTTTTTTTCACTGGAGTTGGATCTAAACCCCTGAGTCAGCATACTTTTGCTCTTCTGATGTGTCCTTGAGCAAGATGTTAAATCAGTTGTTCTGTATCTCTCTGACCTCACTGTGGAGGCGCAAGATGACAAGACAAATTCTCAGGACTTCCTGTGATCACATGCATGGCGTGCAAAAGCTGGGCAGCATTCGTCTGTATCTATTAATGCCTCATAACAAAGCTGTGGCTTGAGAGTATTCTCATGTTCTGTTAACCTGTTGATTATTTTCTTGGTAATAATTAGTTGTTTTCTCTAAAATGTCAATTAATAATAAATCTGGTTCTGAACTGCAAAAAAACATCCAAACTATCTACTTCTAGGTGTAATTTAAATTTTTATAGATAATATTTTTTCCTTAATGTCAACAATTTAATTTGCCTGATATTTAGTCATTATTAGGACCAATATTTTCCGATACCAGTCGTCTCTAGCTCACATAGAGGAGTGAAACCAGAAAGTGTACAAAGCAAAGAGGTTGGAATCGGATAATTTTAAATAATTTCCCACAAAATAATATTCAAACCAGTTAAGTAATTATCACAGTCCCAATGGATTGACTGTTGGGGTTCAGAAGTTCCTGACTACATTTTAGGTAACTTTTCCACACCTGTGCATATAAAACTGGGTGGCCAAAGTGGGAAGTGTTATGACAGGGTGTGCCCAGTTTCCTAAAGTTGAAATGATGTGTTAAAGGAAGTGGTTCGGTATTGTCAAGATGACACCGTTCACACCCTCCCCTCTTCTCTCTGTGAATTTCACAGATTCTGTTCAGTGCAAATGTAAAAGGGAAAACCTGATATTTACAGCATTTGGATGGATTTTTCTTCTCCCCCTCAGGTTAAAACTATAGATGAAGAGACACTTTCCTACTGTTGGATGTGGCTTTTGTCAAAGCTCCCTTGGGAATATATTAAAACATTTTGAAGTTGTGGTAGTGAGAATGTACGTGATAATAACTGTTGATGTAGACACAATCCAAGTATATGTGAATGTAAAATCTCAGCCCAATATGAGGGAGATATTTCAACACTAACAGTCAATTTACAGTCTAAGTCCTTTTTACTTTTGACTATATACAATATATACCTGGAAATCATAGGATCTCACTTATGTATGAGTCCGTAGTTGGCACATGGAGTATTATATTGGGTCTATTTTAACAGGAAATTTTCAGTACATATTACAGTTGAAAGCACTTGATGTAATTTAGTGCTATAATAAGCCCCTTTTACACAGCACTTCTGTTCCGGGAATATTTCCACCTTTATTCCAGAACGACGTCTGTGTAAACGAAATGGTGGGATCATTTGGTCCCACCTCTGTCACGGCTCTGGTAGTAACAGAGCTGTGATAAAGGTGGAATCATGATTCTGGAACGCTGTGTAAAAGGAACCCCTCGTTCCGCAACCAAGACCAAGGTGTGATGTTTTGATGACATATTGTGTATGGGACCCCTGCGCTGGGGGGGGGGTTAAAAATGAGTGCGGGCTGTTTACTGTAAACAAACATATCAACGTGACCAGAAAGATGTCGAACTGGGGAGATGCTGAGATCCGCGAGTTGTTGTCACTTCAGGCAGAGGACTATCCATGCCAACATTTGTGGAATGGTGAAAGACTTTGGAGAGGTTAGCAACACCGCTATGCTCAGGGTATTTCCGATGTGCAAGTTATATGTCATGCTATACACTTTGTCATTGCCCCTTTGATTCCAGAAGGCAGGTCCGCTGTGTAAAAGTTCAGCCTGTCTCACCTCTGTTACTCCTTTGGCTTGGCTGTGGAAATCAGTCAGTGGTGGCAAAAAGGTGGGATCACCATCTCACCTTTTTTCCAGGATCTCAGTGTAAAAGTGTCTATAGTTTGACTAGTATAGACTCCACTGTTTACAATAGTTCGCTGCACCTGAGTTGGTAGAGCAGCCTATCAAAGTGGAACAGATGGTGAAGTCTGTTGAAAAAAATTATGTTTACTCTGCAGCTGTAAAATATCCCACATCCATTACATTTATTTATCAGAGTTCTTCAATAAAAAAAAAAACAAAAAAAAAACTGGCCTTGGATTTTGTGAATTTAGCATAAATCTTTGTATGACAACTTTCAGAAGCTTTATATTAGGCACTGTGTATACCTGGACAAGGGTGTGCGTGGATACTAAATGTACTTGCATACGTAATGCTGGAACTTATAAATATCCAAAGTTGTTCATGTACATTTTTAGATGTCATGTTGGTCATTACAGGAAGTATTTAGCAGTTACAAGGTTACTTTATCTTCTCACAATCAATGTCTCAAATGCTGTTTGGCATCAAATGTATTAATACTAAATTGTACATTTTAAGTAGAAGTGATAGTGAATTTTTAAAGGCAGATATAATAATGGTAGCTTTGAGCTGGGAATGAGCAGTAGCTGATTAAATGATAACACCAAACTGTTGAACTGAGCAACTGTAAGTCAAAGTAATAAATACCTTGATTATTAGTTAATTAAGCAATACATTCTAATTCAAGAATTGATGATATGCTTTGCACATTATTAGATATATCAGTCTATTACACATAAGAAATAAAAGCAAAGCCTGAAATGCAGATGGAGCATATGGCTACAAATATTTGAAAGAAAGAAAGAAGAAAGTATGAACACATTTTCCTGTAGTTAGATTGGACTAAAACTAAAAGTTTACCTAATAAACCTTCTGTTGTCAAGTTTCACGCATTATCAGGACATTTTAAATCAAATTATATATCATGATGATCAGTACATATAAATCAGTACTAATCAATAAGGATAATATTTTTTGTCACATTTCCCAGCTTTGTCTTTCATCTGTAATTCTAAGGTATTCTCAGTGTAATAGTAAATCTTCCTGACTAAATATTAACATGATGTGATCTGCTGAGAGATCCCACCTCTGTGTTCTTATTAGTTTTATTATTAACATCAGAATCTGCACTTTGTTCCCTCTGCGTTACCCTCAGTTCTCTGATGAAATACAGTTCCCAGAATGCCTTTCAGGAGCTGGTGTTTACTTGTTGCAGTGAGATGTGGGTTATAAATAAAGTCAGTGTAGAGGAGCATGTTATGGTAAGAGAGAGAAAGATGCAGCCTCCTCGAATGAAGAAAAATGGATACTCTTTTGTTTGTCTTCTGCAACTTGTTGAGTCTCTGCCGTGCATTGTGGTCCTCTGAGATTTGCACTTTGATCAACTTTTTGGAATAAGTTAAAGCTTCCACTATGGATCAAGACTTTGATAGTGCAAAAGTTATGTGCATCAGAGGCTTGAACACAGTGTATATTAACTTATTATGACATTTATGTGAACAAGGAGTTGACATAACAGCCCTGGACTTGAATTGCAATTTCCAGATCTTTCTCCTGCTGTGTTTCTTTCTATATTCCCATTGTGTTCATAAAAACGAAGGAATGTGGACAGTCCAGTGCTCGCATTCCTCTGACAAACAGAAGAAACCTTAATCCTGCTTATATAACCTATCTTCTATCTCACATACTGGAAGCTTTGATTGTTGTTGTTTGCTGTAAGTGCTTGCGCCTCTGCTGTTGATGTTCCTAACCTCTCTGTGCTCTCTCCTCCACCCCTCACATCGCAGGCTAGCAGGTCCTCTCTGACCACTTGTGAGGGTTTGCCTGTGACGTTAGCCAGAGTAGCTTTATTAGTTTTGTGGTCATAGCTGGGCTTACACTTGTTGTCATCACTCTGGGGTGTTTCCTCCAGCTGAAGCTCATAAAACACGTTGCTTTGTGACTGTCCCTTGATGTGGCACTGTCTTTACAGTTATTACAACCGCAAATGGGCTGTGTGGAGAACAAGATGCAGTGTGCTGATGTGTATGCAGATCTGCTGCATGGCACTAGATGCTTAGCTGGGAGGCTACCAGGGTGTTCATTAGCACAATTTCTTGGCAAGCTTACTAAGCATGAAGAGGCAATTTTTGAGGCACTTTGTGAACATCACAGGGATGTTGTTCCAGCTGCCTTATTAAATGTTAAATGGGTGTTCCTACGAGAACAGAGCTGTCAGCATTTACAATGTGTATTTTATAATGCATAGAGTGCATTTACAAATTCTTATGGGTTAATTAAGCTATTTTTTTTGCAGCAGATTTAAAGAGTCAGGCAGGGTCAAAGTGTGGGAACAAGTATATTAAATGTTAAAGAGACTTCATGTTGCTGCCTTGTATAAACATTCCTTAAGTCTCTATTTCAGCTGTATGTACCTCCCTTGGCTAGACTTTTAGTTCAGGAGTTGTCTTATCAAAGATAATCTTCAAGGTGTATTATGTGCAATATGTTCTACAGTCAAGGGCTCAGCACTGGATAGGCTCCATTTGTGTGTTCTCTTTCTTTCAGTGTGGCCATGAAATTAAGCAGTGGGCTCTTCATCTCGGAGACAGTTGTAGATAACATATAGATGGTTAACCTTTCAGTTTGTACTCTTGCACACTCAAACTATGTGTGCCTTGCTCAAGTTTAGTCTCGCCATGTTCCCTCACCGTCCTTCCCTCTCCCTTCTCCCTTAAGACGCTGTGAAAACAAGGGTCAGTTTTCAACCACGTCTCAGTTAGATTTAATGGAATATCTCGAACACAGAGATGGGGCAGAGGAAGGAAAAGTCTTGCAAAACACCACAGCAGGCTGCTGGAATGAGCAAGAGCGCATGTTTATGAACAACTCTGTGTGTGTGTGTGTGTGTGTGTGTGTGTGTGTGTGTGCGCTTTCTGTTCATGTGGAACATTGCGTGTCCTACCTCATGTGAGACCTACCGTCCATCCGCCTGCTCATTTGTTGTCATGTCCTGGAATTCACTCTGATGTTGTAATATATTCTACATTTATGTATATGACAACCACCTTTCAAAACTATGTAGAGACAGAAAGGTCTGGCCATAAAGAATTAACAAAGGGCATAACGAGAGAAGAAAAATGTTTATATGGGGGAGGGGAGCGAGAAAATGAAGTCAAGCAGAGGAGGAAAAAGGAAGGGGCATGTGAGAGGTGAGGATTAGAGGAGAACCACACTGCCTGATATTCACGCTTTTTCCCCCTGGTTCTCAACTGATGTGTGTCTTTCAGTGCGAGTATACAGACGGATTACCTTATGCAAACATCAGGCTTTTGCTTTGAATAGGCAACACAGATACTTGCAGCTAATGTTTTCCTTATCAGGGGCGACTCCAGCCAATCACACACTGTACGGGAGAGAGACTGGGGAAAAGCAACAGGCCATTCATTTATCATGGTCAGGCTCCATTGTGCCTATGTACGTGTGCATGCTCATATTACAATGGGACTAAACTATGCGTGACCCTCTCTCATTTCCTATCATTTAAATCATGTTTTTTGGGAGAGCACCACATTTGTCCAGTCCAAGTGTCCACCTATGCAGCCGCTGCAGGGTGTGGGGCACATCCACTGAGGCATGAACTGGTACCAAATATTTAGGGTACGATTCCTTTGGCCAAAAATATCTTGGTAAACAGTGTTATCTGTGTTTTAACAGAAAAAATGTCTGAGTGCCAAGAAGTAGTGGGTGTTTGGCTTTTAGCACCACAAACTCACCTCTCTCACTTACCTTTTTTTTTTTAAAAAAAAAAGTCTTGTTTTGTTTCAGTTATTTTAAATGCACACGTAGTGCTTTCAGATAAACCATATTTTCATCCATTGAGTTACAAATGTGTGCTATAAGCACATCACAAAAAAGACAAGAATAATAAATGTTTTTGTACTCCAAGAGTCAGTTGGACTTTTGCAAATGTGGCTCCTCATGACGAAGCATCAAAATGCCACAGAGAAATAAGCAAAACCAAAACTCAAAATTTATCCATGACTTGTGTTTCATTTCTACATTAATGTGTTTTTGATAAAACATTGAAGAACCTAGATTTGGACTTGGACCTAAAATTGTTGCATTGCACCCTGTGGGTAAAATTAAACCCTATTTGAATCCATTATTTCACTTGGTCTTATGTTTGGACTTTGAATAATACAGTCATGGAAAAAAATTATTAGACCACCCCTTGTTTTCTTCAATTTCTTGTTAATTTTAATGCCTGATACAGCTAACGATACATTTGTTTGGACAAATATAACGATAACAAAAAATAGCTCGTAAGAATTTAATTTAAGAGCTGATATCTATCCATTTTCCATGTTTTCTTGATAACCAAAATCAATTAAGTTCTTAAATCAGTTGCTATGGCATTGTACTGACAAAAACAGTGCTTTTAGGCATTCCATGTTTTCTTTTGTCTGTTTTAGTCACATGATACACACAGGAGTAAGTACTTGATTGCATAACCATTGTTTTTGATGACTTTTGATGGTCTAAGAATTTTTTCTGCGACTATTTCATTATTATTTGACATTGTTTTCCACTGTTTTGACTCTTAATGACATCAACTTCTTGCATCCAAACTTCCTCTTGGAGTTTGATGGAGAAACTGGTATAGGTATATTCACGAGTATACTCAGTATGATTAAATTGTTTTATTACTGGCTAATAATAGTAATATCAGTAATCACCATTGTTTATGAGTTAATTGTCTACCAAAAAAAAATCTATATTGTGACAGCCCTATAGTTGCTTAGCAATTGGATTTGTTAGTGTGTGACTAGAAACCTCTCCAGTAATTTATAGCAGTTTATAGTGGACTACAGAGTAAAGCAGTAAGTTATAGTGATTTTGCCACATGTAAGGGGGATTGTCATACATGACAAGAAGAATCCAGAGATTTGTCTGGTTCAGGTCAATATGCAAATATTTTCTTTTGGTGCCCATTTTTACTGTTACTTTAGACTGGTATGTACAGTATGGTCTTGCAAAGTGATTAGTGTTCTTATAAAAAGTTAAATTGTAGAATAGCAGGATCAAAACACAGGTGATAAACTCATGTGACTTGAGCTTTTCCTTTGTGAGGAGGCATTTTTCGATAATGGGAATGTGGTAGTAGGTTAATTTTGGGTACATAGTGACCCTGTCAAGCTCTAGTGTTAAGGAGATGATGATGATAACTTATATCTGTTTGATTAAGTTGTTTTGTTTTTTTTTCAAGAAATGTCTTAAATGGATCAAAGAAGATCAAACTACTTCCTTTACAGTTATCTGCCTAATACACACCAGCCTTAAAGCACTAAAAGCTGCCGACACTACTGTCTAAGTCTGTGTTCCTATGTAGGCCTGACTGCCCTAAGCATATTGCATGAAGATGTAAATACTGGCTGCTTGCTGCCATGGTCGGCCTGTCACTGACGAGCTGGTTTTTCTGGCCTCGTGGCTGTTATTCTGAGTGTCAGCATGTGACATGTGTTCATCAGATGGGAGAGTTGCATCTCCCATATGGTGATGCAAAATAAAAGACGGGTTGTGAAGACAGCAGTGCAGCACTGCTCTGTGTCCACAGTAACATCTGAAAAAGCTGGGAATCACAGTAGAAGTTGCCAGTTTAGCTGTCAACGTGTTATTTCATTTACCGTTGATATTTTTGCAAATTTTTTCCCATTTATATTTAGTTTTTATGTGTATTATTTTGCGTGTTGAGTAGATTTATAGTTAATAAATGTGCAACTATTTGATTATTGAAAAAAGTTTGCAGCTTCTCAAATGTGAAGATTTGTTGCTTTTGTCATGTTTTAAGCAAGTCAGTAATTGGTGGTTTAGGTTGTTGGTTAAGTAAAACAAGGGCAAGTTAAATATACAGCTTTGGGCCAAGGCAAACTGTAACTGCCATTTGTGCTGACATTTTTTAAGGTAAAGGGATTATTCAAGATTTGTTAACAATGAAAATATTTGTTCGTAGCATCACCTTACCATGTCTGGGAACTGTACAATGGAACTGCACAGGATGAACATTTTTTCTGTTAAAATGTTTTTATGTCTAAGAAGTTTGTTAGATTTTGTGCTTTTTGAAAACATATAAATTAAAAATTTATGAGAAATACCTGCTTGTGTTTGTATTTTGCATAATTGGTAAAAGATATTTAAGACTTTCTCATGAAACTGTACCAGTAAAAATGTTTCAGATTGAGTTCCAGAGATAAAATCCATTTTATGCTTTTTCATGAATAAACGCAGCAGATGTTTGTACATAAAAATTCCTGAGCTCACTCAGGAATTTGTTCTCTAAAGTCTAAATTTTTCCACTTTCAAGAAATAAGTGGTGAACTCTGAACTGGTGATCAAAATAAGTAAATCTGTCTTTGTGGAAGCAACAAAATTCCACATATTGTTGGGTGGGTAGAGGAGCTCTACAGTGATCCTATACCAATCTACTGTGCGACCTGCAGTCTGGCTCCTTCTCCCACTTGAGATGAAGGAGAAAGGAAGGGAGGATGGGGAGTTGCAGCATATTTAGGATAGTGCTGGACTGTATTTGGCTGCACACATTTTAAGAGCATGTGAAAACTGCACTGGGAAGAAACGCGAAACAATAGCTGTGTGAAGACACGAAGCACAGTTGTTATTTCTCTGTCATTTGTCTTTTTGTTTTTCTTCATCTGTCACATACTCCCATTTCTTCAATATGCTCAACCGGTCAGACTTGAAAATGGAGGAAATACTAAAATACATTGCAGACAGAAAGTAAATGACACTGTTGTGGATGTATCCATGCCTACTGTAAATGGAGCTCCAAGATAGATCAAAGCAATGCAATGTGTCTGTCTAGTGAAACCTCCTGACACAGTAATAAAAAGGAAATACTCCATCTGTGAGGTTTTATAGATACTACTATTGATAGTACTTGGTATCCTTAAAAGAAATTTAAGGATTGCAATTGTATGGGATTTTTGCTGTATGATGTCTCATCTGTGACAGCTGTTTGGCTGAATGCTGTTTTTTACATTTACATTTCTTGTGTAAGTGAATATGAAGAACACTATTCGGACTGCAGAAAAAGTAATCTCTCTTGTATTCACAATGTAGTTCCTTTAAAGAAACATAAATGGGAGAACAAATGCACCCACAGGTGCCAGTCGCTTTGCATTACTACTATTACTGCATGGATTTGTTTTCTTCAAAGCAGTGTTTTCCCAAGGCCTCCGAAAGATTAGGTTACTGTCATAGGTTTGACGTTCTTTGACTAAAAACTGTTCATTTTGATTATCATTGCAATATTTCTATGAAAATGCACTATTATTACTAGACATTAATGAAATAAAAATGAAATAATTATGTTTATTGATGAGGTAAGTCCTTCACTTGTTTTGTGCCATAACAATGACAATTAGCCATTTTATGTGGGATTATGTGACCATAAACTACTGCAAAATGCAGCTGAGAACTCAACATAATTAGCATCAAGTGTTATAGTAGAGAGAACCTACATAGGTAAGGAAATGTGCATATATAGCAGTTTTTATTTGACCGTGCACCTTGAAACAATATACTGCTGCCACCCTACAGGCTGTAGGCAAAGTGGACTTTGTTACATGAACTTGTTTTAAACTAGTAGACGGTGACACGGTCCATTTTGCTTTTGTTGGGTATTTGACAGCAGAGAGTGACGGGAAACATGGAAAGAGGCCAGAGACACCACTGGTAGCACATTACATACACATCTCAGACCTCAAGGATCCTGCTGACTAAATCTTCTAAGGAAAGATTTGTCAGGATGAGTCTTGACTCTTAATTGCTGTGTTCCAACTCATGAATCTCGTCACTGCTGCACATGCGCCAACCCGTTCTGAGATCTTGCACGATGATCTCAGCGCTGGCTTCATCTCTGCTATGAATGAGTGAAACTGCTCTGAAGTCGGTGTTTATGGAGGGCCCCGTTCTCTCGGAGGGGAGAACCAAAGTTAAATAAATACTTGCTCCATCCTGTCTGCATTAAGGGCCTGCACACATGGCTTTGACGTCAGAGTGACATTAAACAGGGTGGGGTGGCCCAGCCAGCTCTGACAGGCACATACACACTCAGCCTCTTCCATAGCTTGCTATTAAACCTCTGTCTTTCATTTCTTGTTAGTATCTTTGCATATTTTCTTCCCTTCTTCCTACTGCCCTCAACTTTTGGGGTCATTTCCCTTCCTCATATCTTTAATATGCACTAGAATGACTATCTCTTCATGTTTTTCTGGCACCATACCGCTGCACACTTAAATCTGCTTCTCTTAGTACGAGCATCTGACAGGGACAAAGTAGAGTCCTGACAATTTGTTTCTTTTTGCAGAGCTTGTTTGACTGTACTCATCAATCATTAAATGTTTTTTGGCTCAGATACATTCAAGGATTTCTCCTGGTAAATAGCTTGCCAGGTGCAACTGGCTATCATCAAACTGTGTGTAGTATATAACGACAGCATTCATCTTTGCTGCTCTTCTTTTTGTTTTGTCTTTTTATTTTTGTGTACATGCATATACATCTACAACTATGTGTCGGCGTGTGCCCTGCAGCCCTTGAACTGGTCTGTCAACATTCCTGTCGACATGTACGGTGTGAGACTAGTGTGATCTTAAAAGCTTTGTTAACAAAACAGCAACAAGTAGTTGTTAGCACTCCAGTGTAGACGTTAAAGGTGTGACATGGTACAGTTTTTTAACTTGTGCTTACTTTTCCAAAGATTCTATGTCACAAATGTGAATGACCTTGAAAAAATGTGAGTCTATCAGGATGGGGATGTTTTTGTGGTGTTGAGAGTAAGCATGGTCTATGTACAGCATTCTTGTGAAGGTGTTGTTCTGCAGGTGGTCGACCATGCCTGACCCACTGTAAGTGTTTGCGTTGAAACTGTCACGTCACAGCCAGGCCAGCTGCTGTCCCATGAACCTCAGGGCAGAGGATTTCCCCTCTGTCGTCCTCAAACTGAAATGGGCAGCACTGTTCAGTCAGGCTTGAGCTAGTTTATTTACTTAGTGTTTTAAAACATGGAATTAAAGTGATTTGAAAACACTAATGTGTGCCTGAAGATCATCAAGGCTTTACATCCACTGACTAACTATAAAACCAGATGTGTGTCTGGAGCAGGAGGATTCTGTCCACTGCTGTCGCCTGCACCAACAAACACCTGGGAGGAAAATCCTCATCAGGGATTTTACGCAAGGAAAGTTTCTGGTACTGTATAAGCTTTGCTGTTTTATTATTTGCTGTTTGAGTTGTTTTTGGAAATGAGCAGTTAGTCCATAGCACAAAGTGTCAACCTGTCAATACATTTGCATTTAACATTTTGAAAATTTTCCTCTTAAAGCGTCTTGAAAGTCTTAGATGAATCCTGCATTTGTTCAGCTTGCATCACATACATCACTCACTCATTTTTAACACCTTTTTCCTTTGGCTTTTGGAGCTTTTTATCACCTGCAACAGAAGTAATTCTTGGCTGATCATTGCTACAGATGATTCAGTTTAGAGTCCAGACATCTGGAGTTGTTTTTTTTTTTTTTTAAGTCTAACAGGATACTTCTGAAAGGCATTTTTGGGTATTATGGAGTAAAAAATGTCCAATATCCAGTCAGTATATTAGCCAACATGTAATGGATATGTTGACCTCATTTACAGTTGTGTTACTTCTGCCCTGTCACTGTCTGCATTGGAGTTTGACCAAGGAATGGGATGTATGTGTTGTTTTGTGACATCTTAAACCTCCATTGTTTTTTCATTTTGTTTGCCAAATGCATGGTCCACTACAGAGATGATCATATATTTGAGTATAAACTATACTATATCATATAGTAGTATACTATATGATGTAGTATTCAGCCAATGATTCCCCCTCAGCCACTACCAGGTTACTCTACCAATCAATGTGACCAATATGGAAAAAAATGTGATTACATCAAGGCCTTTAGGAATAGTCTCCATATAATTGGCACATAGACTTGCACTTATATAGGGATCTACCTTGGTTGTGCTCATAACAATTTAGAATGAGCCACATTCACTTTTTCACAGACAGACATTCACCTATCAGTTTCACACCCTTTGGACACCATTTGGGGTTAAATGTCAGGCCCATGGACACTGCAGCATGTGGACAGAAACCACCTTGTACAGGTTTATATTTGTGTATTGATTGGACAAAATATATCATTGCATATTTTCTGTGATCAAAGGTCAAAAGATGACAGACACCTGAACATCTCAACAGATATACACTCATGCAAAGACTGTGCTGCGTGTTCAAATCTTCTTCCTTCTCAATGAAAACCACATATAATCAACATACTCAAGTACTCTTTGCCTCAAGGACCAAATGCCTCAGCTCACCCCTGACACGCTGCCTGACACCGTGTCTTCCTACACATGTCCTCCTGCTGGCCTTGGTATGTGAGTCTCGTATAATACACGGACTGACCCCACTCATCTAAAGGGGAGCTGCTATGCCTAGAAGTTTTTCACCCCCCACTTTAAGACCACAGAAGACCTCCCCTCACCCACTCTGTCTCTGTGTGTGTTTTCACTGAGATAACCCATGAACATTATGTTAGAGTCATGTTTGGCTAATGTTTGACCGAACTTAAGGGAGCATGCACCATTTTGTGTTTGTGTGTGTTTGTGTATGCACTGTGATCTTTGAAGCTGTCAACATTCTTCATCACATGCTCTGTCATAATGCATGGAGGTGACTGGTGAGATGAACCAGCTGTCCCTGCCTCTGGTCACAGCAAGGTCAACACACACATACACACAAACTTGGCTGGATGTCTTGTTCTTGTGTTGAAAATCCCATCTCGATGAAAGACTCCAAATGTAATATAAAGACTCTGGCATGACTTATATGCTGATTGAAATTAGCGCTGACAGGTAGTGGTTTAATTGCCATTGAGATATGAAGATGCATGATAAACACATTTTAAAAGACTGCCAGAAGCAAGAATAAAAAGAAATATTTTATCCTCTTGTTTTAGATCTCTGTACCTTGTCAGATGGTGTCAAGGACCTTGATGAATTTCTTTTACCTACATATTTCTGTAGAGTTTGAAAAAATATATTGTTCAGATGGTTCAGAGGAAATTAAACTTGAATTTACAGTATATCCTTATATTTTATGTTCTATTCAATTGGTCAGCTATTCTTATGTAATCAGTTCAATAAAAGTATGTTGATTCAACATTTATGTCTTGATCTGTTTGGAGAGGGCTGTTTGGGGGATATGTTAGCAGTGGACTTATTAGGGCTGCAGTAATTAGGGATTTGGCCTATGAAATGGTGGAAGAACATCAAGTAGTGAGCCTGTTTATATGCACACCAATACTCAGATGATTATCTGATTTCTGGAGTTGTAAGATTATTCATGTGACCATGTAAATAGGATAATCTGATATGCTCTATCAGGTAGCAGCAGTAATCTGATTATGAAACATTGGATTAACGCACCTGGATTTCTCCTCAATACTCCGATGTCTTCCTGCATGTATACAGGTTAATTTGATTTAATGTTGTTTTACATCTGCACATGTGTAAACACAATTAAAATTGTAGAGAACGGAAGTTATGTAGTCAGTACTTGCTTATGAACTCCGAATGAAATCCGATAATGGACTAGAGCTTCTAAACCAGGGATTTTTGATAATGGCATTTCTTAAGTGCATTTAAATGTGTTAGATCTGATTATTACAATTATCTGATTACTCCCAGATATCTGACTTTTATGGTCATGTAAATGGGCTCAGTGTTTTGCAAAGCCCAACCCACAATCTCAAAGGTACTCAGGTTACTATCATAGAGGAGTGGAAAAAACAGGAAAGGTAGAAGGTAGAATCAGAAAATGTACTTTATTTTCTTTGAAAAATGTCTAAAACTAGATTATTGATTTCTCAGCAACTGACGATAATAGGTCACGACAATCATTTAATTAATAATCATTGCAGGGTGTGTAGCTAATACGCACACTTCAATAACTGCTTATTTACTACAAGTTGTATCATCATATCATGCAGGCTTAAATGAAATCTCTGTGTGTCTTTCAGGTGGAGGAGGGAAGAGGAATGGCCGCAGTAAGAAATGGAAGGAGATGCTCAAACTCCCCCACATCAGCCAGTGTGAGGAGCTCCGCCGCAATATCGGTAAGAAACAAGAGCGATGTGCTGTGTTTGTGTGCGCATGTGGGTGGGTGTGCGGCAGAAAGATAACGTGCCATGCTGTTGTTGGGGTGGGTCCGACTGCAGGAGGAAGTTCAGATTGACTTCCTTCCTGTTTCTACCAGTCTCCACCCGCAGTTACAGGCAAGGGACAGGAAACAGTGTATGTACAACTGTGTGTGTATAACTGACTCAGGGAATCCGTTTGCAGCAGCCGTTTCTCAGTCTTAGTGTCTCCTAATGTTGTGTGTACATCTGACTGACTGGCAGATTGTTTGGTCAGATGCTGAATCCAAACATTGTCACCCCTGCTTCCTTCCCATTGTCTACATCCAGGTTTGACTTGGGAGCAATGGCAGGATACATCAAAGTCCCCACCACCAACAGCACCAGTCGTGGTTCTCTGAATGCCACAGCGCTGTGTGTGTACGTTTGTGTAACAGTGCGTCACAGCTATCTTTGCCAGCGATTGCAGTGCTACCCTCCCCCACATACAGTACACTACCTCCCTCTTTTCTATCTCCAGGCCTCCCCCTTCCACTATCTCTCTCTCCCTCCCTCTTTCCACCACTTCAGAGGAACATAAGAGTAGCAGAAAAGGAGAGTTATGGAGAGAATGAGTGAAAACCAAACAGAGGCTTTTTACAGCAGGAGGAAAGAACTCTTAAGGACAGGAGCGAGAGAGAGAGAAATGACAGAAGTAGAGGTGCATGTACTTCTTATTGTTTGTTTTTCTTGTCTCACCTTCTCCTTATATCCCAAATGATCACTTATCTACAGGAATTATCATAAACGGCAATGTACCTGTCATCAGCAGAGATGGATTACTTGGTCAGAAGCAGCACATTAATGTCAGCATGAGTGTGAAGAAGCATCGCACTTGTCATTATCTCACATATTTATGGACTTAGCTTTGCATAGGATCTTAAAATAGTGCTATATGTGCACACATGTGTATTATGAGTGTGTCTGAGGGCACATAGCAGCTGTCGAGGGTTGCATACGTCACCATTACATAGACACTATTGTGTAATTTCCCTATCACACTGAGCGCTGGATCAAAATAATCCCCTTTGAATACTTCAACATGCAGACGTGTTGGCATGTGCATGTATACACACATGCACTCACAGGCAGAGGCGCACACTCATGCCCTGAACATAGTGTAGGGACACAGAAAAGAAAGATACAGTAAAGCGACTGATAGCCGTGTCTTTGTTGTGTCTTGATAATGTCAGGCATTTGACCTTAGTCTTGACAAGTGTGCAGTACTTCTAAGAATCCCAGATTACATTATGTGGGCTGCAGCCAATTTGTCTGCCTGCCTTAGACCTTGCTCTCTCTTTTCCTTTCCATCTATTACCCCTAGCCTTTTTCTGTCATCTAGTAAACATGTATGGGCACCTTTTACTTTACAGGTTACACACTGCTTGGCCCATGTTCTCCTGTACTCAGAGGCAGTTTTAGTGGTGAATAATCACTAATAGAGCTTGATACCAAACATTTTTGGTAAGACTTTTCGTGTATCGAGTCAAGTGCTGAGATGTTTGTCACTTTGCATATAACATTAAATGCTTTGACATACAGTCGCGGAAAAAATTATTAGACCACCCTTCTTTTCTTCAATTTCTTGTTCATTTTAATGCCTGGTCCAACTAAAGGTACATTTGTTTGGACAAATATAATGATAACA
>JAPQRP010000001.1:40016409-40027251 GCA_037367295.1 Apogon hyalosoma
GTCTGGAATTTTAATTTGGATAAAGAGCAAACACCCTGTGCTAAAATGGTGACCATGAATCTCAATGTCCCAAGTTCAAGCCCATGAAAAAAAAAGTTGATTTAGATTAAGATTTAGTGATTTATTCCAAACATGCGAAGAGATGTAACATATGTAAACAAGTAAAACAAAAATAATAATAAAAAAAAAAAAAAATCAACAATCAAGACAATCTTAGAAAGAAACACAGCGCAATAGTTTCATTTACATGCCTGAAAAGGGGTGGGAAGATGTGTAACTAGTACTTAAAAGTGATAGTTTACTCCATTCATTGTTGATGTCAGAATAAAAATAGCCTAAAATCTATAAAAATAAAAGAATAAACACATTATGTTGAGACAGAAATTGTAAAAACCAAACATTGCGCCCCCCCCCCCCCCAAATCAGTTCATTTGGGTTCAGTGAAACCAGCCTGCATTTCCTCAGCCCTAACTGCATGTGTGGCTCAAAGTGAATACTGCCAGACTTTTGGGCTGGAAATGCTGCGTCCAGCCTCTGATTCATCAGAGCTGTCCCGGGAGAATACCGGAATCTGCTAGAAGGAATTCTCAAGGAGCGGGAATGATGGTTGGGAAAACACTCAGTTATGTTCTCAGACTGCGCTCTTGTTTTTGGCCAAGTACACGGAGAGCTGTTCAAGAGCTGCTGGAATTATGAAATCAATAACCCATATGGTTGAAAAGACATGGTTATGGAGTGATACACAGCTGTAGAGACCTTCTAAAACAGATGTATTTGTTTCTCAGGCATGGATCAAAATAAGATCTTTTTCGCACGTTCTTTTTATTGATTGAGAAGACAGAGATGGAAAAAAGTGACAAGTTGGTGGCTGTTGTTTTCGGAAGTTTTAATCTTCAGCGGTTAAGCTTCAGAAAAACACAACACAAATATACACATTACATTTTGGCATCTCAGGTCAGAGGTTGTTTTTGTTCAGTTTTCTTCATATCTGGATATGTCACTGTCACATCACAACAAGAAGTCAAAAGGCAGAAAACTGTTGCGGTGAAATACTGTGGCCTTATAACCGTCACGCTTCGTGATGTGAGAAGAACACTGAAATGTCTCACAGAAGGTCTGTAGAAAGCCAAGGGAAATGAAAGGAGAGCAAAAAGGAGAAACTGGGAAAAATGAGGGGAAATGGAAACAAAGTGTTAAGGAGGGATGGAGGAAAACAGCAGAGTGTACTAACAGAAACAACTCAGGCACGTGTTTGTTCAGATGTTTTTGAATACTGCATGTTCAGGTTTGGTCATCTCACTCCTTCCACTATCATCATTATTTATATTCCAGTGTGGAAGTTTGATTTTCTTAAATTCTTTTTATTCCAATATGTAATTGTGACCCAAGCATAATTCCCCCTATTTCAGGGGGAGAGATTGTAGGAAAGCATGGTACGGCACGTGGAAATGTGACTTTTGGCAGCCGCACACCCACTAGCTGAAATGCATTAGCTCACTCATGGATTTTCTTCTGCTGCAGTGGAACATGCAGTTATGTCATAGTGTAAAGAATGACTGTGGAGTACATGTGTAGCATGATGGGTTAGGGTTAGTTGTTTCTTTTCTTTTCTTTTCTTTGTTTTTTTCTTTTTTCCTCTAACAAAAGCTATATTGTGTGTGGCTGTTTATTTCAGCTCCCAGTGGTGTCCCAGGCACTGCATGGCTCCTGCCTTACTGGAAGGCCTTAGTATCTGGAGAAAAAAAAAAAAATCTAAATGAAACTGAAACAATGTGTTAACATCTATGATAGGGCTACATTATATTGGAAAAACCTGGCATTGTGATTTTTTTTTTTTTTTTTTAACCCTGCGATATATATTGTATTATGAAGGGAGGTATAATAGCTGTGTGGTGCCGACATAAACGGCCAAACAAATTAGTTGTGTTTCCTCTCATTGTGTCGACAGGTGGAAGACACTGTCGACACAGAACACGTTTCAGTTTCATCCTTCTGTAGCTGAAATAGTTCCAGATAACTGACGTTGCTTTTCTTTATGGCACCAAGTCTCCATTTTCGGTGATTTTCTCTTGTTCGTTGCTCATTTTTTAAGGTTGTTACTAGCGACTCACTCCATGTGCAGGGGTGGGGTCTGCTTCAGCAAACTGATTAAGAACGATTGCAATTGGTGGATTGCTGTGCCCAGTGTATGTCAGGTACCCAGGTTGAAATTAGATGAGACCATGTTGAGCTAATTTGCCTCCTACTTTGCAGGACCTGCGATGTGATTATTGCGCACACGTACATTGTGATGACAAGGTTCAAACGATATATTGTGCAGCTCTAATCTGATGTACCTAAGCCTGTCACAGTTATTACATAATCTCCTTGTTACAGTTATTGAGTTACTTGTTTCTACTCACCTGTACAAAAACAGCTAAAATGGTACTAATAGAAATGTGGGATTTTCATTAGAGATGGACTTTTGTTGGACTTTTACCGGCCACTTTAATAACAGTGAGAAGCAGTTTCTACCATCAGCCAATATTATTTCTCTCCTCAAAAAAATTCTACCATAGAAATGTAACTGTTACTGATAATTCAAGCCACATTGTTGACCTGAACATTACAATCAAAGTAATAAAAGTCTATATGAAAACATTTTGTATGAATCTATAAACCTTGAATTGAGCATTAAAAGAACACTTAAAAATCCAGGTGATTCTGTGTGATTTTTACATATTTTTAAAGGGGTCATATTTGGCTAAACCCACTTTTATTAGTCTTTCTTTGTGTATTTGGACCCTAATAGTTCATAACATTTGAATTTGAACCCTCCAGATGCTGCAAAGCTATCTTTATATTAATTCCGGCAAAAATCAAGTGAATTTCTACAACCCATTTCAATTCCTGCTTAATTTGTTACGTCTGTAACTAGTTACATCACGACATTTGCACATATAAAGTCAAGACTTCCGACGAACATTTGTCAGAGTACGCCATAATTGTTTGTCAGCAGCAGCGGTTGTAGTAAAAACTGAAAATATGTTCAACTTCGAGCCGATTGCCTAAAATGTTCAGTTGTTGGTTGTATTAACAAACACAAGTGGCTGAACAGTCAACAACCTGGAGGGGGTGGGGTCATGTTCAGTTAAAGGGCCAGTGCTCCAAACCACCTTTCTGGTGTCATTACTCAAAAATCGGGTTGAAGATGGACCTGTGGAGTTGAATAAATGAAGAATTCAGACCCAATCATAGCATTTACAGTTCATGTAGACCACAGGGAAATGTTTTAAAATGCATAATTCCATTTAAAAAAACAAAATATCACTCCTTTAAACAGCACTTTTAGGTATAATTTTCCTGCAAAGTCAATACTTCTAGATGAAAAGCCTTAAATTAACCATCATGTGCTATTGGAGCCAAGTTCTTATTCAATGTCAAGCATCCTATTCCTATATTATGTTATATTATATTATATTATTTTCACTATGACTACATTATTTTCCATCATTTGACCAATATTATCTTCTTGTACGTTTTGACATTGAGGTGATAAATTTCTATTTCACGTGAGTCATTTATCAGTTATTTGTTTTGTGTATTTTAGTAAAAAGTTTTGTTGGTTAAAGTAATTTGTCACATCTGCCCAGTATATGTTTGATGGTGTGATCCAATGTTCAATGTCATTAAATAGACTTCTTCATGAACTGTACTGTATGCGTTTAAATAAACTTTAGTCTGGGTAATGCCATACAGCAGCGTTAATGAACCGAGAGAGAGAGAGAGAGAAATAGTCAGATATTTGTATTCAAACTATGTCATTTAAATTTTTAAATTGTAATTTTTCTTTTCTGGACATCTCTAGACATATCAAATACAAATGGCTGCAGGTACAGTATGCAGAAAAGGGCACAGGACAGACTAACACTTTCATAAATCTAATTTTAGAGCGACCCTTAAGAACTCGGGTGGTAGTTTCTTTTACGGATGTGAGGACGCAGTGTTAAAATCTCCGACACTTTTTCCCCAGGATGAATTAAGAACCCGTCAGTATAGCTGGACAATTATCTTGCAAACAGAAACTGTGTCCCATGACGACATAATTCAGTTTTCTTTTACACAGCAGAAGGCTGCCCTCCTTCTGGAAACTCTACTCATGAGCCTTTTTGCCAAGAACAGCCACCCCAGCACGCTCAGTAACCACAGGCAGCTTTCCTTGTCCTCTCTAGTGATGAAGTAATTTTAAAAAACAGTCAAGGAAAAATGTCTTTGCCAAATATGAGCATCTCCTCTACATTTGGGTGGTAGTGGAGGGATATCCGCTGTAACTTTGGGTTTCAGTCATGTGTTGAGGGCTGGCAGAGAAGACTGTGATCTCACTGGTTAGTGGCAGAGAAAGACATATGGTGTCATTTCCACTGAGCGCTTCAGGACTAGAACAGCTGAGCGCCAAAATAATCTGTACTTAAATATGTTCTAAAGGAATGATTTTATAACATGCTTATTTGGTGGCTAATAAAGGTGCTGCTTGTGTTGTGTACACACACCACTGCCCTAACAGATGTCCAAACCTTTTGAAAGTAGAAAAACAAATTAGACTTTTTTTTTTTTAATTTCTTTAGTAGTGTTGAACATCCTTAAATGTGTGCAGAATGTTTTTCTTTTCCAAAATGTCTATGTCAGAATACAAACCAAGCTGTTTTCTGAAATCCATTATATGTTAAAATCTATATAGTTAGGACAGAGGCATGTTTTCCACTGCGTTACATTGACCGAACGTTTGTGGAGTTGGGGTTTGTGCTGTTTGTACTACTCTCTGGCCTTTGCTTTAGTTCTGCATAAAATACACATGGACGTCTTTAACCCTGCTGCCTTCAGCTAAATTAAATTGGCTGTGAGAGAAGGATGGCTATTATTGTTTGTCTTTCATAACACCACTGGAAAGATATAGATTTTTTTCTCGTTTTATGTCATGTTAACCAAAAGAGTGAGCTGATATTTGCTCTGGCAGTTAGCCATGATTGACTATTGATCATGAATGTGAATGTATGCTACTAAGGTTGGATAAAACACAACATTCTTAACCCATAAAGACCCAAACATCTATCACCGACCAACAGCATCTACTGATGTAAACTGTTTAATACCAGTTGATCCATTAATCCTATGAATACATGTAAATAATTAGTGTAAAATGCAGTTTGTCATCTTTTCATGGTCAACAGATATGACCCATTTGGATGTTTAAAGGATCTGTAGTGAACATGGAAACACCATCATCTTCTACAATATTGATTCACCAGTAAAACCCATGCAATTTGTTAAATGAGAGTGGATGGAGATGCTTGTTTTATATTCAGTTAATGATATATTTTACTGAAAAAGTCACTTTTTCCACTGTTTTTGATATAATAACCCTTAACTTTAATCTTAGCTTTTATGAACATCTACATGGTCAGTAAATTAAATACAGGAAAATACTTGATTTATACTGATAAAATGCAAAATACAGAGAATAATATTCAAATAAATGGAGATAAATCACTTAAGAAAGGTTAGCTGTAGAGAAAATTTAATTTGGGAACTGACACAAAAGTAGCACTGGGCCTTTATGAGTTAAATGCATTCAGTATATTTTAGCACAAGCCTCTCTCTTTTCTCTCCACACTTTTTTGGTCCCTATATTTTATATTTACTAAAATGGATCTTCATTTTTATTCCTCCTGCTCCTTAGAACTACTGTTTGAACAAATGCCATCCTGTTTGGAAGTATTTACTTTGAAACACCATATGAACAAGATTTGTATGTGCTAAACGTTATTTAATATATATATTATATATATTTAAAAAGTGGAATCCTCTGTGATGGTATAGTATTTGTAAATGGGTGGTTATACACTAAGGGATATTTTGGGTTTTATCAATCTAAAGCTCATGGAACCATCTAGATGGAGAGTTGAAAGATTTATACTCACTTTAAGTTACTTAAAAATAACTACCATTGTTCCTGTGGCATTCAACTCTTCTTTTTGTCATTTTATTTTTTGACAACACCTGTAGACACAACAGTAGATCTTAAAGACACCTTGACATTGTGCCCTCAGTTTTTAGCTGTTTTAAATGCTATTTCGTTTTTAGCATTTTTCCTAATTTTATGGAGGACTTGAGTGTTTGTGGAGACTGCAGAACCTTCTGCAAGAAAATTCTACATTTTCAATAAAAATGTATATAACTTGGCATCATTTTAGGCCTATATTCACACCTTATTAGCTCTACCATTGCTGTAGATACTTTTGGCACTCCCCGTGCTTGTTCTAGAATAGGGGAAAAAGTTCTTTGGTTGTTTCTCTAGTTCTTCTGGGATGCTGTAAAAGTGCATTTGCAAAATAGTGTTTGGATGGAAATTTTTTTGGTAGAACTTGTGCACATGACAAAGTGCCTCATGGTTTTAAAATGATGAAATCTCTTCCAAAGAAAATGGCGTGTAAAAAATATGTGTTGCTGTCAGAGCTCGCCATTTTCAGCTTGTAGTTGCAGCTTTAAAACTGATAACACATAGATAGAGGAAGGAAGGACAACAATAATCCTGCTGAACTGGAGACCTACAGCAATCATTAATTCTGACAGAAGTTATTTTGGTTGGTTTTGACGCTTTCAACATTGATTTGACATGAATTTGGCTTAGGTGATGCTCCCAATGGCTGCACCTACACTTAATAATACAGTTTTATAAACAGGAAAGCGCTGTATAAAAACATTTCTACTTAGTGACTGAAACCTTGGAAGTTGCTGTAATCGTGCCTTCATCCAGTTTAGTTCATTCCTGTTTGGTTCTACAGCGAGATAGAAGACATGATGTTTTATGTCAACCGGCATCTGTGGTCAAAGCAGTTAAGAGAGGTCACCGCTAGTGAGGACATCAGGGTCATATCAGGGAGTCGTGTTTTAACATCTCCCTGTGGAATCGGAGACAGCTAGTCAGGAGACAAGCAGGCTGTGACCTTTCACAACCCCTCATTTCCTCAGAGAATTGTATTTTAAAGTCACAATGAGTCTGTAATCCTTTATTTCAGGGCAGAATTTGGGGGGAGATTATGTTGTAGATGACATAATGGTGATGGTAACACCCATGTTCATGTGTCAGGTAAGGTGAGGTTAGATGTTCCGCTAAAGTAACTTTGTCCAAAAAAAAGTTTCCCAAACTCCCGTTTTGTGGTTGAGTGGAATGTTCAAAGGGATTTACGATTTGTCATGGTGGTGTATCGACACCATGTTTTTTCCACCTTTCCACTGGCTATGTACCACACACCCGTGTATTCATAAACACACATATACAGTATGTCATTCAGGGATTAGTCGGATGAAGAAGATATTTGTTCATTGTTTTTCCCTAACTTCAAAGGTAAAGGAGTGATCTCCCAAATCATATATGACCTAATTATTATTTTTATTTTTTTCTTTCCTGCTAACATTTACACTGTTCCGTCCTTGTTTTTAAGATGGTCACCATGTCTGCTTCTCTTTCCCTCCAGAATAGTTCGTGATTATCTGAGTGGAGCTCCATTTTCCTCCTACCAGGAGTCCATGTACTTCTCTCGCTTCCTGCAGTGGAAATGGTTGGAGAGGTAGGCACAGATTACACACTCAACACTGCAAACATGCAAACGTTCCTTTGGCTCACATAGAAAAACAGCAGCAGTCACCTTCTGCAACATATGATGTATAGTTGATGTTTATGTGAGGGTATCCTCTGTCCAACAGCAGGGCCTCTCCTCAATTACACATCTCAAGCAAGTTTTTGTCCATGCCTTTTTAGAAGAATTGACTCATTTATGCAAGAATTGTTAAAGGGGTCATATTTTACTAAACCCCCGTTTATTAGTTTGTGGTACCTTTATTTGTGTATTTGGACCCTAATAGTTCCAAAAGTTTGAATTTGAACCCTCCAAGTGCTGCAAAGCTATTTTTATATTCATTCCGGCAAAAATCGAGTGGATTTCTACAACCCGTTTCAATTCTTTCGTAATTTGCTACGTTTTATAACTAGTTCCGTCATAACATTTGCGCATATAAGGTCACGACTTCGGACGAACATTTCTCTGAGTACGACATAATTGTTTATCGGCAGCAGCGGTTGTAGTAAAAACAGAAAATATGTCCAAACTTCGAGACGATTACCTAAAATGTTCAGTTGTTGGTTGTATTAACAAACTCAAGTGGTTGAACAGGACAGAGCAGCACAGTCAACAACCCGGAAGAGGGTGGGGTGTGAAGTGGCTTGTGCATTTAAAGGGCCAGCGCTCAAAACGACTTTTTTGGTGTCATTATTCAGAAATAGGGTTGAAGATGGACCTTTGGAGTTGAATTAATGAAGAATCCAGACCCAAGCAGAGCATTTACAGTTCATATAGACCACAGGGAGATGTTTTAAAATGCATAATTCCATTTAGAAAACCAAAATATCACTCCTTTAATAAAAAACACGCAGGAAATAAATGGTATCCTTTATATCCAGACCAGTGGTAGGAGAAAGATTTGCACGGAAACACAAAGGTGGTACTGCCAATCAGTAATTCAGTTGGTGTTTAATAATTGATGATGCTTTGCATAATGGCTGGTAACTGAAGCAGGGTGGAAACAGCAGTCATCAGTGTGGATTAATAATATATTAGAGCATTAGTCTGTCTGCAACATCACATGGTCTGAGAGAATGACATAACCTAATCAGTTATTTTATGTCTCCTAATCTTTTTGTCTCATTTTTCCCCCCTCTGTCTCTCTTTTTACCCCTGCAGGCAACCAGTAACCAAAAATACCTTCAGACATTATAGAGTACTAGGAAAAGGTGGATTTGGCGAGGTGAGTGTCACTTTAGTCACAGTGACATTAAGGATTTTATGGTGAACACTGAACCAACGTTATGTTTGGAAATGAGATGTTAGTGTTAATGACTGTGGTTCATACAATTGACCTTTAACAGATAGTTAACAGCCAGTCTTTTTTTACATCTCTGGAGAGATCTGCAGTGTGACATATTAACCATTATTTTTGCTTTTATAGTGTGTTTCTTCATGTGAGTGTGTGTGTGTGATTGTATTTCCCCGCTGCTTCTTTTCCAGGTTTGTGCCTGCCAAGTACGTGCCACCGGTAAGATGTACGCCTGTAAAAAGCTGGAAAAGAAACGAGTGAAGAAAAGAAAAGGTGAAGCAATGGCACTAAACGAAAAACGCATTTTAGAAAAAGTTAACAGTAGTTTTGTAGTAAGTACTACTTTTTTTCTTATTCAATTTTTCTACAGAACTGTTTTGTGTGTTTGTCTGAGTGTGAATTGTCATGGCTCCAGGATCCTGCAAATGAAACTGAACGGTGTGTTTGCAGAAGCAGTCAATCAGCTGTTAAAGACACTGCTGCAACTTGAGTATTTGTTTAGTGATGTCCACACCAGGTGGAAGAGCTCATGAGTTGTAGTGAAAAGGCTCCTGATATAATGAAATCCACAAATGTGGAAACAATAAGTCATGACATATTATTGACCGGCTGTGCAAAACAGTGTGTTCAAAGGTTTTTAGTCCTAAAGCTGTTGTTTAGCCTGTGCAAACATGCCAGTTTTGATTTTGTTTGGACTTTCCTGTTGATTAATGAATATTCTCTAAAATGTGGAGCTTGTTTTACTGCCATTTAATCATGAGATGAATATATTTCTGATGCAATTTGTGGGTTTCTGAGTGTTATACAGGTACTCATACTCATGTTTTTCTTTTATAGTACTTTAGATGCATACATTCCTATATGTAAAAGTTTCTTAATGGCTAAAACTGGAAAAATAAGATCAATAATATGATAAGAAAAAATTTCAAATTCTTTATTTTATTGCGTATTTTTGCGTATTTGAGAACAAACCACTGAATACTGAATGTAAAGAACTTGCATGTTTCAGACACAATTCTGAGGAAATGATAATATTTGAAACGATACAATTTCCATAGCAGTATAACAGAGGTTAAGGTTTCATCATTTAGAAAACGATTTTAAAAGTGGTATTCCAGACCAAACTATATAAGTGTACTGTAGTATTAAAAAAATATTTTTGGGATTCAACTAGATGAAAGTCCACAGTACCATTTATTGTAACTTTAGTTTCCCTGTAGATCAACAGCATGTAGAAGAGTGTCCTGGCGTTAAACATTCTGTGTCAGCCCTAAACGGAACAAAAATGAAAAAAATCATTATCCTACCACTGTACTACCATGGCCCTAGCTCTTAATGGTGGCACTACCCTTGGCTGATTTTCCTTTGCAGGATTTCTATAAATTGAGCCATAGTCATCAGTAAACTGTGGTTTTTGGCTGGCTCTAATGCTAAGCTTGAATGCTTTTTAGGGAGTCACCTAGCTTTTCATTTCTTCCATGCTGCACCAAAATACTGAAGGGCAAAAATTTAGATGTGACAGTCCATTAATATGCAACCTGATACATCATGGGAACAGTTCAAGTCCTAAATGGGAGATGTTAGTAATACTCACCCGGCCTTTATTACTTCAAAATCACATGTGGGAACAATCAGTAGAAATGTGTCATTTAATTTACAGTGTGATGTCTGAATTTAAAATACGTATAGTACAGAGGAGCAACGGTTTACAAATATGAACTGCCTCACCTCCCCGTGAGGCAGGTTTTTTACTCATAACACTGCTATAATTTAAAAATGGAAATGCTTGAATTTTAATCTTGTTGCTGCACTATGCATATTGACATCTGAACACAGATGCAGCTGGAAAACTTGTCAAGTGTGCTTAGAAATTGTCTCAGGTGTACAGGAAAAGGAAACTTTGTTTTGGCTAAATGTTGTGTTTTCTTTAAA
>JAPQRP010000001.1:40048653-40096083 GCA_037367295.1 Apogon hyalosoma
GCAGCTGCATTATAGCCGCAGCGGCAACAAACATGGAAATGGCTTCATTGCCTGTTGCTACTGCAGCTGCGTGGAGCTCCACTTCCCACAATGTACATTGCAACAAATTCCTGAAAATGCCTGAGTGACCTACCGGCTCTGTTTGTAAACAAATGGACTGTTTGTGGTGGAGTACACTTCGAAATTGTTCACCGTGAGGGAAGAGATTTAGGTGAGTAACCACGGAAAGACTTACGGATTAGTGATACTTAGGCTATGACTTGGGTTTTACAGATTTGATGAAAAACTGGTGACAAAAGTCATATGCCGCTTTAATAACACAAGTGTATCAAAGTGTGTCATGGCTTGAATACAGAACCGAACTGTTCAACACTAGTAGTAGTAGTAGAAGATTCAACAACACTGTTGCCCTCCACACATATCACCCACAGGATATCGTGGAACAAACTAAAAGCTTGAGTTGGAGAACAATTTGCTTAAATGAGTAGTATTATGTTTGGTACCAATCACTTCTCCCAAATCTGTGAAAAAAGTTGGTGGAAACATCATAGTTCGAGCCTGCTTTTCCACCTCTGGACCAGGACAACTTTTGCTGTCATGACTGAAAATTCTGAACTTCGTCAGAGAATAGAAACATGAGTTATTCTACCAAGGAATGGTCCATGAAGATGAAATGTAATGTTTTGGAATGTCTGGGTCAAACTTCTGATCTTACTCCAATTGTGGAAGGACAAGAAGCAGGAAGTTTATTCAAGGAAGCAGACCAACAGTTCTTAGTGTAAACTGTTCTGTAAGGAGGAATGTTTTTAATTCTTCAGATGTTTTATCTCGCTTCAGGATGCGTGAAAATCTGATTTTGTTTTAGGGCAAATGTATGATATTAAAGCTTCAGTACATGCTAGTTGCGGGGCAAAAATTCCCTAGTTTCCTTTCAGTTTATTGTAATTCAGTTAGTCTGAGAGGAATCAAGACTCGTCTTCTAGACTCTATAGGCTGGTTGAAGTCTTCCCACTGATGATCACAGGTGTTTGATATAGAGGGGTTAAATATGCAACTGACAGCTTTAATTACTTCCCTGATTTTGTTAAAGGTGACTCCCATAACGGTAATATTTTGTCCATGCAACAGTAAACAGCATCAAGTCTTTTATCTTTGCGTTTAGTCTTTTTATATAGACACAGAGATTCAAGATTCAAGAACTCAATGGCCATATACACAGCAGCGCAGAGCAATGAAATTCTTACTTTGTGGTTTCCCATCACACGACTAACAATTAAACTAAACTATAATGAAATAAAGGAAATAGACTTCAATTAAAACAATGTAAATTAATCTAAAAGGAAATTGGAGAAATAAACGGTACACTAAGCAAGGAAAAATAAATAGGTAAAATAAAAAAAAGCAAGTACTCTGCAAAGAGTGAGTGTATCAAGGTGCAAAAAATAAAGATTGATATTGCAAGACAGAGGTGAGAGATGCAAAAGGCAGGTGATTTTTCACCCCTAATTTCTGCCTCCTGCAGCTTTAAATGTTCATAAACTTTTCTTGCAACTGTGTGGACCTCTTGGTCTTGTACCAAAGCAAAAAAACCCCCATAAAAATCTGTTACTATTTTGTATTTATATAAGGCCTTTGTTAATATCTTTGCATATTCTTTACATACTAAGGGTCAGAGATGTTTAAAGGAGCTGGTTTGTGGTGAGGACAATACTACATTTCTGCTAACCTTAATATTTTAACTCTGAATAACACAAAGGAATGGTTCTAACATCTTTTTCAGTTGCAGAAGCTACTCAAATAACATCTTTTGGTTTCATGCAGCTGCTAATTGTTCTTCCTGGTTTCATCTGTTTTTGCTTCATATATCTTGTTAATTCTGTAGCTTTTTATTCTTAACCTAAACAGCATGGATTATGTCTCCTTATTCTCTACATGTCAGATGATGTGTGAATGTGGTACTACATACTTCAGTGGTACACTACATTAACCCTGCTTGTGATGTGACTGAAAGCAAGGTCAATTTCAACAAGGGGAATGTGACATCACCTGCAACGTGGTGGTAGTGCTGATGTTAGTGATATATATCCTTCACTTTTGGTTCTTCCCAGGTCTGTTTTAAGGGCGGTTACAGTGACGATGAGATTGAAGAGCCCTCGCGACTTTAAACCACTCCCTCCACCTGCCTCATCCTCCCCTCCCACCGCTGAACTTCACCACAAACTCCAACCGAGCGCAAATTTTAGGAACTCAGTGAATGTTGACCTGTATTTATGAGCTGTATTAAAAGTGTATTATAATTAAAGAAAAAAGTATGAGTTTAAAGATTTTGTACATTTGTACTTGAATTTATGTCTAGATGTATATTTTCACTAAAGGTTGTATTGTACAAAAAGCCATAAAAGTACCACTTGAATGCATACATTACATTTTTATTTTTTTTTAATTTTCTTTTGGAATGAGTGTGGATTATGTGTATCGGGGAGTTTTTTTTTTTTTTGGTTTTGTTTTTTTTAAGAAGCACAGTACCAGTAGTTATTTTATTTTTCCAATGTAGCATCAGGCCTTTTTTTTTGTTTTCTATGTGCTGTATGTGTTTCATTGATTTGGCAAATGTGACGTGGCGCTAGCACATCAGATCCACCTGATTCCAAATGTAAGCCTCTGTAACCCCTCAAAGGCTCAGGTAGATCTGAATGAAACGTGTACATCCAAATGAAATGAGGGATAAAAAGTCAATCTGATGTAACATTGCTGCGTTGATGCCATGCTGCTTAAACTTCACGTATGTGTTCCCAGATCTCAAATGCCCCCTTTGATTGAAAGACGCCTTGTTGGTTTGGGGAATCTTATAGTCTGATGAATTCCCACATCTGAGTGAAAGCAGATTGCACTTGATAGGGTAGCAAGTGGAAGTATTTGGCTGGAATGTGATGTAAACAGTCTTCTAGGTGCGTGTACCAACTTGATTTGAGCAAAGATGACACTGATTTAGGTCTGACAATCTTATAGTCAGCATGCACATCCTTAAAGTACAAAAGAAAGATTATGGGGGCCTTTTTCTGTATTTTAAGGCCTTATAATCCTTTTAGCAATTTTTTTTCTTTATGGTCTTTCTGACATGTCCAGGTGTTAATGAACAAATTGCAAGTCCAGAATAAGAGATTTCCTCCCATGTTTTTAGTATACCAAAACTTCTAGGACTTGGACAGGTTCATTAGAGAATAACTTGGAAAATGTAGACAGATGGAGGGACAATGATGGCACTGTATCAAAGATGGTATTACCTGTAGCTGACAAAGGCTTCATCTAAATAATTTTGCTGTTACATTAAACCAGCTTCCTGAGATACAGCCTGCTTTGGCCTCTGTGCCGGTTGACCATAGATAGCACGATGCCTGTCGGCCACATATCCTGCTAGTAGACCTCCAGTTATATCCTGTGGCTTTAGCTGTGTGTGTACTAGATAAAAAAAAATTTAAAAAAAAAAATACCAATTGTTAATAGTAATAGTGCCCACCTTTACTGTTTCATCAAAGTCCTGTATGTTGTCATCTCATAAAAATATTTGTGTGCAGATGGGGAGGAGTATTTACATCATCTGTGTACAAAAACACTCGACCACTTGCAGATCCCAAAATGTCCAGCACTTTTGTTTTAGCTTAGAATTTTTTTTTTTTTTTTTTCCCAAGTTGACTCCTCATTTCCTAAATGCATACTAATCAGGATTTATGTTCACTATTTGATCTTTTTGAGTATTACTTTTGAGGCAGTTGCTGTTTTTCTCTCCAACTGTTTTAATGCTGTGAATACCCAATTTGGACACATTAGCTTTTTATGTCTGTGTATAAATACATTGTATGAAAATGCAGCTTTTGTTAATCCAATGCATTGAAGTAAATGTGATATACTATCCATGCGGGAGATGGGATTCAGCCGGCTAAAGAATGCTCACAAATTAATTTTAACTGTACAGATTTGCAATGTCTGCATTTTGTTAATACAAGATTTCCGTATCATAAGAATTGAGCTAAATTTTACTCAAGGTTGCCTACATTTTATAAGGTACGCATATAAGTCCCTATTTTAAATAATCTGATCTGAGATTTTGTCCCCTGCTGTACATTCCATTATCAAAATCGGGACTCTAATATGACGCATTGACTTGTCATCACTTGAGTTTCTGAGTGTCTTTTAATTTTGGGGGTGTTTTTTTGTGTTTTTGTTTTTTTTTTTTGCTTTAAGGCACATTTCGACAATGATTTCTCTTGCCAATGTAGATTTTAGCCTTTTAGCTCTTAGCCTCAAAAACCTTGTAAATGATGTATTTCTAACATGTAACTAAGCTCTAACACACATTGACTCACTCTCACAGGGAATCTGAACTGTGTTTGCCACCCATGCCTCCGTCATTATTTGGAGTAACTGTACCCATACATCATTCGTATAGAAGTAAAGAAATTCTGTTTAGTTTCATTGCACTATGGTGTGTTTGGACAATGATTATAGGAAGTGTCTTTAACTTTTTTGCCAATGATACCAAAAGCAACATTAAGTTAATCAAACTGGTTTTAACTAAAGAAAGACTGACAGCCTTTTATGGTATGTGCCAATTGCCAAGTTAAGTTGTGACGTCCCGCCTTTTTTCCCCCCTTCTCTTTATACTTCCGTCCATTCAGAGAGAATTCCTTCCCATAAAGGAACTTTAAACAGCTCAACAGTTATGAATGTCCGCACTAAGTGCATTGTAATGCCTGTTTAAAAAAAATACATATGTTTTATTACTCAAGCATGTATTGGTTTGTAATACTTCAGGTTCCTTGTATATGTAAATGACCTTCTAGTGCCAACATATCTCACTGGTATCTGAGGACAACTTTATAAATTGCAAGGTGGCCAGCTGAGTTGGCCCTGTTTGAATACATACCGAGAATTCTTTTCTCTTTGCTCTTCCTCTGAGGCTGTGATGCTCAAAAACTGGGATGGCACTCACAAAGTTTAATGAGTGAGAGATCCTCAGTTCTTTGATGTCATGTGAGAAGGAAGTGATGACAAATGAATTGTTAGTGTTTAAACAGGGCCTGGGACTTCTTGATTTTTCTTCTTTTTTTGTATCTGTACAGTCATGTCGTTGAACCACTGCAGTCATTGTTAATTCTTGTACAAGTTGTATCACTGGTTGTTGTACCATATCTGACATTTGTAATTATGAAATAATACACTGCCATTTGTATAAAAAATACAGTTGTCCTGTCTTATTTTTGTCTTATTTTAAATAAATAGGGATAGTTGGAAAGACTAAAAAACTTCCACCATGTTGCTTATGACTTTTTGTATCTTAACCACAGTTACAGTAGCACAGGTATCATGAGATGCTGCAGGTGGTGCTTTATTGTGGCTTTTACCACAACTTCAGTTCTTTTTCCAGTAAGAGACTTTTTTCTGTTTCGTCATTCACTCCCCTTGAGGAATCAGGGATGGATAGCAAAAGGTAGCTACAGTGGAATGTGACAGAGATGGACAAGACAGACGTCTGTGTCTGTCTACGTTTACTTATGCAGACGAACAGAAAGCTCTTATAGCCTGCCGATGCACGTACCCCCACTCATCTTTGGTGTAGTGTTGAAAGCTACAGCTATTAACAGAGATCCACTACTCTGTTTTAAACAGTCTGGATATCAGCGGTCCCGTGACTGCAACAATAACAACAAAAGCAAAAAAAGTAGAGGTCAGCCATTGGATGTTTTAAACGTCAATCAGAAGAAAAGCGCAGTCTGATTGGCTGCCGACGCTGCACCCCTCTCTGTCAAGCTGTCACACATTCCACTTCCTGGTGTGATCTGTCGGGTAAACGCAGCGCTGCATCAAAGATGGCTTTTATCATCCAAGACCTAGTTCATATGGCAGTAATATTGTGAAAGATTAATAATATATATTGCACGAAAAGACAGCGGAGAGCCGGTGGTAGTGCGAGCAGTGTTCGCACTCTCGTCGCACTACGCACTGTTTGCTCTCTCCATATGCTAACTTATCTCCAGTTTGCTAGCTAGCTCACATTGTAAATATTAGCTAGCCGAGCTAGCTTGCTTACTGTTGATTGATAAAATGGCTACCATGGAGAAACTGATGAAGGCCTTTGAGTCTCTTAAGTCATTCCAGCAACAACAGGGACCACCGACCGCCGAGGAGCTTGTCCAGAGGCAGTAAGTTGACATTTGTCTTAATGCCGTTTCTTGTAGCTTAGCTGGTTAGCTAGCGTGTGTGCCTCTGGGGTCTGGTAGCGAATAGGTTTAGCGGCTGTAGCCCCAAGCTAGTTACGCTAGTATGCAAGCTAGCAACAGCCAGAGTCCAAGCTGTTATCTACTTTTCTTCTAATTTTGTTTCAGGTGTTGACAGACATCTCTGTCTTTACCGAGGTGTCCTCTGTCCTATATTCTGAGTGCCAGCAAGGCATATTTTATAATCAGACAAGGTTTGAGAAGCTTCTAACATATTAAACATCCGTCAATTTGTGCCTGCGCACCTGCCAAAGGAGCCATGGGCCAAATGAAAGGGTACCTGCTCAATAAGCTGCAGTTGGAAATGTAGTGACATAGTCCACAAAATAAACGCGTGCTTAATTTCTTACTCGGGGGAGATGTTGGGACTGTCTTATGGACTGACGTGTTTTTGTCCGTTATAACATCACATCTTGGTTCATGGAGAAAGAGCAAGCAAGAGGTGCAATAGCTACTTGAAATGCAGACCTTGTTTTGCATGTTTGTCTCGTTCAAGCAGTACACTTTCACACACACTACTATCTGGGTAAGGACAGTGCTATTGTTTTAATGTTTTTAAACGATTCTTGACTGGATCTTTTTTGGTGTGCTTTGTCAGGTGGTCAATGCAATGCAGACTTTACTAATCCTCTTTAAGCTGACTGCAACTTGAACTGCATTTGTACGCTGCCTGTAGAATAAGGAGTTATGAAAGATAGCTCTGCGACACAGCACAATGTCAAACTGTTGATAGTTTTTGTCATAACACAATGTGGGAATATACGTGCTTAAAATTGTCAGAATACTGCCCCGTATATTGTGGTCGATTATTTTGACATAGTTTGCACTGCTGTTGTCAGTTTACTGTTATATCATTAGATCCCCAATTAATGGGTCTACAGTTATAGGCTTATGTTTCTGTGTAACTGTATTTGAATTTGTCCATTTCTTCTATACCCTTGTCAGGGTGTATGTAACAAACTAGTTTTAGTGAGTTTGAGAGAAATGGATATTGTTTTATGAAGTTATTTTTTGTATCTCCTCTGTTTTTCCTTTTGGACCTTAGGGGAGAGGTTTAAGTCCTGTTGAGAGACTGAATGACTTCCAGTAGTGTGAATTGCACAAAAACCTGTCTGTCTTTGGACCCAGTCAGGCTCTCCACATTTATTGTTCCATCTTATTTTCATTCCCATGTTCTCAGACTGTATGTTTTGTTTTTTTTTGTTTTTTTTTACCTTTATATAGAAAGAAGGAACAAGCTACCACAAAGAAGGACAGGGTGACCCACTGCCTGACAATATGTGAAAACATTGTGGCTCATTCTCTGAGGTAGGTAATGATAATTAAACTGAAAGCTTTAATCACAACTTGAAACTAATATTCTCTTGTAGACTTGTTTTTTGACATTGTGGGGCATCCCATCAGATACGCATTTACTTTTAGACAGTTAAACGTGTGTGTGTGTGTGTGTGTGTGTGTGTGAGTGAGAGGGAAGGCACACTTGTAACTTAAGCAGATGATGTGACCTGCATTAATGTTGTCAGTAGAAATTATGTATTCTTCTCTGCGTTATCACCTTCATTTGGTACATTATGCCAAGGGCTCCTTAATTTCACTAATTTATCGACTCATTAGGAAGAAAATAATTGCATTAATATACTTCTGTTTGAATTTTAAGAGTAACATCACCAAAAATCATTGAGTGTACTGTATATATTAATACTGTTTTATTAATAGTGCCTAGCTGGATGATTACTAGCCTAAGACGACTTAAATTTCTGTCAGTTTCTGTAAAATGCAGTGAGCTCTCATATGGAGGCTTTAAATGGTGACAGCTTGACCAGCTGTAGTGGCTTCTCTATGCAATTTCATTGACAGCAGGGAGGCTCATCACCTGGCAGTTCAGAACTATCTATAATATAACTATCAATCATTTAACATAAAAATAATTCTAAGTTTCAGACATATTATGAAAAACTGTCTACTAGTCCCTGTTTCAGGACTAACCTGGATGTTTGCCTGTAAGATAGTACTATTTGAAAAGGAGGCAGAGTCAAGCTTGCTAAAATTGGAAAATAGAATGAGATATTTGTTCATGAACTCATTGTAATATTTTTGGTGTAAGTAATTGTATAAACATGGAAGTTCGGTATGTGTATATGTGTAATGACCCAATATTGTTTGGCTTCCTGGAACAGAACATCTCCAGAGTTTCAGAAACTGCTGGGCATCGCCATGGAGATGTTCCTGCTCTGCAGCGATGACAGTGAATCAGATGTGCGGATGGTAGCTGATGAGTGCCTAAATAAAATCATCAAAGTAAGCAAGAATTTTTAGGATTCATTATACTCCCCCACCCTGAATTATCCTTTTTCAGAATTTAGTCATTATCCATTGAGGATGTACTGACAATGACTTTTGACATTAGGGAACTTGACAGCAGTTGTGTGATGTGGTCAGATATATGTAATGGTGAAATTATTTCCAGTTGATTGATTAGTATAAATGTCAATGCATGAATTTGTCATTTTAAGCTGACAGTTTGGTTTTTTTTTTCAAACCAACATATGGACTGTACAGCTCAGATTAAAGGGTACCTGCAGTGAATTTTCATTGCTAGCTATTTCAAAAGATCACATATAATACTAAGGGTTCCATCAGGTAACTTACATCATAGCCCGTTGTCATGTACGCATGAGTATTAAGCCACTGCTCTGTCAGTCAGACGTAGACATGTTGCCTCCTTCACAGGGTGTTCCAACAGCAGTAGTAATGCAGACGTGTTGTATTGTCCGATTACCTGGGCTGCGATGGACTAGTCACTGACCCCGCGCAGACACCAGTGACACATTATTGCCCAGTGCTGGGTCACATCTCTAGGACAATGGCGGAGTGCAAAGCTTACGGCTGCACAAACAACAAGTGCGAACACATGCTTTCCGCTCAATCTTGCTCACTGACTGCTGCTTGTGTTGCGGTGACGCTTGCTAAACAAATAGGCTCCTGATAACTCTGAATTTATTTCATCTTCAGGCATTGATGGATTCCAACCTGCCTAGACTGCAGCTGGAGCTTTATAAAGAAATTAAAAAGGTAATCCTATATCTGACTGTGTTGTGCAGTGTTTTTGTTATACATTTTATTATACAAGAATAATTTCCTTGTATATTTATTGTGACAGTTATTTAATTTCATAATGTTTGATGTATATTTGTGTGCATAATACTGAATGCAGAGGCAGGAGTAATAGTATTTCTGATGTTAAGCTTTGTGTGTGTTTGTAGAACGGTGCCTCTCGGAGCCTGAGGGCAGCTTTGTGGAGGTTTGCTGAGCTAGCCCACCTCATCAGGCCACAGAAATGCAGGTATACACAACAGTGCTAAAGAAGGAGCTCTTAACTTTATTCATACATTTTTATCCCCATCCCATATTTCAATACTTAAAAGACCATCTATTGCTGAAAAAAATATCCATGGGATGAGGTTGCTGGACAAATACCAGTAACTGTTTTAAATGTTAAATGATGTTTTCCTTGAAATCTTTTAGTTTATAATGTTATCATTCTTCAAGTTCTTTGATGCCTCATGTGCACATTACTCCTCTCATCCCTCCACCTTCTGTTATAGACCATACCTGGTCAACCTGCTGCCATGCCTCACCAGAATCACCAAGCGGCAAGAGGAGACAGTTCAAGAGACGCTGGCTGCAGCAATGCCCAAGATCATGGTGGCCTTGGGTCATTTCGCCAATGATAGTGAAATCAAGGTATAACTTGAAGGGGTTGACTTCAGACACATTTAATGTGGTGGTGCGGTTTAAGGAGTCAGTTGACAGCCTGTCCTGTTCTCTTTGTGTTCCTAATGCCTGGGGGTGTGGTTGACACTAACAAAGTTTCCAAATTTCAACTTGACATCACTGTTATGAGATGGCACGTGTGTTTGTAAAGGCTGTAAACGGATTTTTATTTTGTCCAAATATATTGTTCCAGGTGGTGCTGAAGTCATTTGTGGCCAACTTGAAGTCCAGCTCCCCCACCATCAGGCGGACAGCAGCCAGCTCAGCTGTCACTGTGTGCCAACACTCTAGACGCACCAGCTACTTCTACACCTGGCTACTTAATGTGCTGCTTGGTTGGTCACATGCACACACACCTACAGACTGCTTTAACATGTATTCAGACATTCAAGCATGTAAGAAGATGCCTCATTGATGTCATGTGTACCTGTTTTCAGGACTGTTGGTTCCAGTTGATGAAGAGCACCCCAGCCATCTTATCCTGGGGGTGCTGTTAACCCTTCGCTACCTGATGCCTCTGCTGCAGCAGCAAGTCAATACAACCAGCCTGAAAGGAAGCTTTGGAGTCATGAGGAAAGAGGCTGATGTACAGCCAACACCTGAACAGCTGCTACAGGTAGAGGGCATGTGTGGGTCAAAATGTACAGCTGAATTCAGATTAGTCTGATGTGCACTTAACCACTGATTTGACATTTCCTTTGTGTGTGTCTGAAGGTGTACGAGCTGACACTGCACTACACACAGCACTGGGATCACAATGTGGTCACAGCTGCTCTGGAGCTCCTACAGCAGGTTTTCAGGACTCCACCTCCAGAGCTTCTGCACATGCTTATCACTGCAGGCAGCATTTCACATGCCACCGTGTTTCGCCAGGATGCTGAGAGCCGTGCGCGATCCGGCAGCATCCTTGAACTCATTGGTAAATACCTTAGTTACTGTGTGTGTTTGTGTATGGCCTGCTATCTCATTTGTATGGTTTAGTGTGTCTCTTTGTGTTTTACATAAACACATTGCACCTGATAATCAGTTAGTCTGTCTTGATGCTTTTTAGTGGTCAAGCACTTATTTGCACGGTCAACTATCAGTACTCATCTTTTTTCATGTTATTTTTTTTAATTAAAAAAATTAAGTTATGGAATATCAGTGAAACCTGATAAAACATCAAGGCATCAAACATCAAGATTTTCATTTTTACCACAAACACATTCATTTTAAATACTGCTTGTCTCCTACTTGTTTACTAATAAACAGTTTGGTCACTAAAAAGTATCACATCCATTGACTAAAGTGCTTTCAGTTTCTGTTTTTGGTCTTTGTGCCTTTTTTTCTTTGCTTGCTTACTCTTTCCCTCCTTGTGTGTAATTAACCAGTCCTGTTTCTTACCGGTCTTTTGGAGCTTTTGCTGCTTTTCTCTTCCTCACTTCACTTCCTGTTTCTGCTTCCATTTCCTGGCATTTTCAGCAGGGGGAGGGTCTTCCTGCAGTCCACTCCTTCTCAGGAAACAGAGAGGTGACTTGTCTATTTATCTCCTCTGCTCACCTCTTCCCTAGTACTGATGTTCCAGTCACCATGGACAAATTTACCTCTGACTGAGTCACTTGTCTACTTTTTGTATTGTGAAACAATGTTTTTGAATTTAAAACTTTAATATTCCCAGTAAAATATGAGGTTTCTGCAGGTTTTTATTTTAATTGCACTCAGCTGAAGTAAATTTTCACCCCTCACCATCCTAGACTGTTGAACTCTCGTCAGCGAGCGACGCTGTTGTGTTGCTATGTTCACATTGAATCTGTTGTTTGCAGGGAAAATGCTCTCTGGAGAGGAGGATGGGTTGGAGGATGAAGCTGAGAGGACTGAGGTCACTACTGGTGCCTTTACAGGTGAGACACACCCAGCATGTTAAGTGTTTTTTTTTTTTAGTAATCTAATGTCAATATATATCAGTTTTTTTTCCAGCGAATTGTGACAGCTCAGCTTCACTTAAAATTATGGATTCAATATCATTTGGAGTATTCATAGTAAGCTTATGTGCAAAGGATGAAATTAAATGATGCTAAAGATAAATCCCTCATCTGCTCTCCTTCAGCATCAGTTGTTGGTGCAGATGGCTCCTCTTCAGGCCAAGTAGACATCATCACTGAGCAGCCACGCTCCTCCCAGCACACCTTGCAGCCTGGTGACTCTGTGGACCTCAGTGCCTCTTCGGAGCAGGGCAGTGGTGGAGGGACATGTGCCTCAGACACTCCTGAATCACCCAATGAAAACGAAGAGGAAATGCTGAGTCAGAGCTCCAGCGGTGGAGCCAACATTACTCCAGAAACGGCAGACTACACCACACCAGAGAATGCCACGCCAGAGGGTGGAGGGCCCCTCGGGGAAGGAGCAGGGGCACTGCTAGGCACTAATGATCGCTCCCTTCCACCCAGTGACTCATCCCAGACCACCACAGAGGGACCAGACTCAGCCGTCACCCCTTCAGATGTAGCGGAGCTGGTCAGTCTGACTGTTCATGTGTGATACTGTGTTGTATTTCCTCATATTATATGTCTGTAGAATACAGATGTTTCTCACTAGAGGCAGAAAGAATAAGTTATTATGTAATCCAGTCATTACCTTTATATGAACCTTATGGACTCTCCCCATTTATGAATGATGCAGCACTTCATAGAATTAGGATTTGTAGAATGGACACATTTTTTTCTCAAATGGAGCTTTGCCACAGGCCTGTGCAGGGTTTTACACAGTTTAAATAACTTATTGTACCTACAGTTTGGCTGTAGTGCGTAATAATTTTTATAATAGGACAGTCATTTGGATGCTTAAAGGTACCTTAATAGCAAAAAATGTTGGCATGAATTTCTCATGGCCCAAGGTCCAGCAGTTCAAAACATAAAGATTACATGGGTTTAATTTTCTGCAGCTTCAGAAATCTTTACATTTTTGTATGAAAAGCTACTTTCATTCAATATAGAAGTTGTACACATGTAAAGATTGTTTTGAAGTCTGTGCTGGGAAGCGGTTATTTGAAATTGAGTATCTCATTATTAAGCTAATGAGAATGTGATGAACGGCCACAACACAGTGAGTTGTTTATAGAATACTCTTTTACTTTGGAAATCCCTATGGGATGCCTCTTTTCTCATGTACTGCAGCAGTGACACAAGGTACTGTTAATTTGGAAATGCTGTCAACTAAATGTTTGAGCCATTCAAACGGTTCCAGCACAGTTCAGATTCCAACACAAATGTGACCTAAACACAGAAATCTTTCATATTGATTTTTTAAATTCTAAATAGTTGCAGTTATTTTCTTCAATCGTAAATTGTTTGACTAATCATTGCAACTTCTAACATTAAAATAACTGCCAAGCATGTGTTCATTTGACCTTATTTTGCAGAGCCACTTACTTTGCATGTATTTGCTGATATTAATTTAGTAAACACTTTTGTTTAAGCACTGTTGATTGACATGAATGCTGATTTGGACATTTTACTGTAGTGTTTTTTTTTTGTTGTTTTTTTTGACAAACTTTTTTTTTGACAAACTATGTAAAGGTGTCATTTTGTAGTTATTTCACACACACTTTAGGGGCTTCTGTGGAACAAAAAAAAGGTTTCTACACACTGATAGTGATAAATACATGTTTGCAATTACAATTCTGGTGTTGATTATTTGGGTGTTTTGGAGGCTGGACCTGCTAATCTGCTGCCCTCCAGAGACTTTCTGATGTGAGGTTGTCCATTCTAACAATTCTACCTCTATGGTCTTGCCCCCTTCCTTCTCCTTTATCCTTCTCCCTGCTTCGTCACAGTCACGCACTCCATTGCCACGGGTGACTGAGCCGTCCCCACCCTCGCCAACTTCCACCGAGGGTCCTGATGCCACAGACAGCGACTCTTCTGTCTACACCACTTCCTCTTCGTCATCTTCTTTCTCTTTTTCCTCCTCCTCTTCTTCCTTCTATGCCACTTCCTCCTCTAACACTAGTGACAAGGTCAGCTGCAGTTGGACACTTTGGACAGAGTGGGAGGGGGCTTGCTTGTCTGTGAACCTTTGCCTTTCTTCATTCTTAACTCCTTTCGTTCGCTTGTTCATCAAAACACACGCACAGATATTTACCCTGCTTACTGACCTGCCTTCCAAATTGCTACTCTTCCTCTTCCTGTTGTCATTGGTGACTTCATGCCCTTTTTTCTCCTCAGTTCAGTGTTTAAGTGCTTCCCTAACAAAAAATGAGATGCCTCTGCAAGCCGGTTCAAAACAAGCAACCCAGACATCTCATGTTACTGTTTGCAGCCAAGAATTTGAAGTAGAAGCATGAAGGCTACCTGCTCCCTTAATTGTTGTCCCTCAGATTTGGTTTTCTTTACCTTCTCAAGAGGCTGTGACAGGCTTTTGTTCCAGCTGAAGCCAGACATCAAGAACAAAATTTGCCTTGCAGCATCATCTGTCCAGATAAAACCCAAAGTTGTCACTAAAATAGGAGGTGAAAGAGTTGGGATCAAAAGCTTGCTCTTCCTCTGGCTTTGAAGAATCTGGACTGCAGTTGTAGAGGTCTCAAGCCTTTGCTTCTGTCTATGTGTCGATGACTTGTGTTGACCCTAGCATGATGTGGTTGAGTTGTAGTAAGGGACCATTTGTTTGACTTGTTATTTAGCTCTTCTTTGTGATGCTGTGTCATGGCCCCCAGCTCAGTAAGCCTAACTTGTTAATGAATGAGATGAAAGAAATCAATTTTGCATGTGGTTGCACATCAGAGTAGGTCATAGATTTAAGTTTTGGTCGTGTCATTTCAGTTCTCTTGCTGAGGTGTTTGCTCTGTGTTTGTCTGTGCATAAGGTGCTGGATGGCAGTGAGAGCCAGTACTCTGGGATGCAGATTGGAACGCTACAGGATGAAGAAGATGAAGGAGCGGCACCGGCCTCTCATGAAGACCACCCAGAACCGTTTCTGCAGTCTGCCCTGGGTATGTTGATGTGTGCAATACCTACACAGCTTTATGTCAATAATAGTAGCTTTATTTCCTGCAACATATTTTTGTGTGCATTTTGAAATATCTTTGAGGTATTACAATGGTCATATGATTGATTGAAGAAAATTTTCCTTTTTCAAAAAGGAAGACCTTATGCACTTGATGGGAGATGGAACCACTTTTGTCCAATTCGTTCTTGACATAGCAAGTAGTAGCTGGTTGTTGTTAGAAGTACCGGTTGATTGATGAAGAAACTAAGTAATCAGATTATTTGTTCCAAATAAGTTGGGAAACAGGGTTTGAAACAAATGATTGTATTTTTTTTTCTTCCATGCCACATTTCAAACATTTGCTTGAAATTTGCTTAACAACTATATGGCAACATGACTCATATCTGTGCAATTGATGATACTTTTTTCTTATTTTTGTTTGTGTGTAGCTCTAAGCAAACCTCACCTCTTTGAAGGCCGAGGGCATAACCGGCAAGGTTCAGACAGTAGTGTGGACCGCTTCTTACCAAAGGAAGAACCTACTGAACCTGAGCCTGACAACAAGGTAATCAAACATCAGCATTTCACACTGGGCAGAAAGATAAAGATAAAACAATTAAGAATTACAGACAGATCTATTAATCATCTGATTGTCTAACTTATCTGTTTGCTTCTTAGCCATCACGTATAAAGGGTCCGATAGGACACTATACAGACCAGGGAGTTGAGCCTTTAGTGCACTGTGTACGCCTTCTTGCTGCTTCCTTCCTGCTCAGTGGACAAAAGAATGGTAATTATTAATGCTGCTCATAACATGTCTACAGGGGGTTAAAATGTTTAGGATGTCAACAGGTGGCTTTTGTACTGAGCTATGTGTATTGTGTATTACCAGGTCTTATCCCTGACAAGGAGGTCCGAGTGAGTGTAAAGGCCCTGGCAGTCAGCTGTGTTGGGGCAGCGGCAGCCCTGCATCCTGAAGCCTTCTTTAACCCCCTCTACCTGGAGCCGCTGGACGGCATCCCAGTAGAAGGTAGGCCCCGACAATCCCATTTAGAAAAATATATGTAAAGAAAATACAGTCTAAATCATGGCTGCCCACTGTGGACCAAATGAAGCTTACAATAATCTTATCAGTATCTGTAGTATGTGACAGCATTTTTACATTTCTTCTCATTCATTGTAATTGGTTAGCAGGAGCAAATCATGTTATTGTGGGGGCAAAAATGTATTTGAAAGGTTTCCCCTTCCTCCAAGGTTATTATCATTTACAAAATTGGTAAATAACTAAAGCTAGATATAAAGCTGTAATAAAACATGATAGGTAAGAGAGATCCCAATTTTTAGCTGTTCCAGTTTTACATCAACAGATGGCAGCATGTTCTAGACCTGATGTCATTGTGGTGAGAGTCAGGAAAGGCTTTTAGAATCTTATTTTGGATTATTTTGAATAAATACAAAATCAAGTTTTTAATAGCTCCATACATTTATGAATTTTAAACAAAAAACCCCACTAAACTACTGTGACTTCAGTCTGAATGGTCATGTCACATTCTGTCAGACTCCAAAATCTCCATTTTGGCTGGAGTTTTAAGAAAAAATCATTTTCAGTCACCTAAAGTGGAGTTTTCATGTGGATGAAAGGCAAAAACGCTAAGGAAAATGTTATATTTCAGACACTTGGCTACGTGTATACATGGCATTAATCAGTTACCTGCATTAGATGGTGATCCGCACAAACACATTTATCAGTGTTGTGGCGAAAATTATATATTATATTAATTATAAAAGAATATGCATTTAAAACTTGTTTCTGCATACAGAGATATTTTATAAAATAAAGGTCATGTGAACAGATTTAAAAAAAAAAAAAAAAACAGTTTCAAAGAATATGTGCATTCATACAAGATCTCCTTGTAATGCTGCTGGGATCTGATTAGACTCAAAGTGAAACCATCTGTATTCCTCAACTGCTACATCACTACTACAGTTCTGCGAGTCTGTTGGACAAGAGATCTGTGTCGTGATAAGGTGTAAAACAAATTTATTATTACGTGAACATATTGCACAGAAACAATAAAGTTATTTCATTAACCTGTAGTTACAAAATGCGGCCTCTCTCATTCTAAAGCCTGAGCATATGTTGCCAAAACAGTTAATGGTTTTGTAGCTAGTGATAACAAAAAGCATTAGTTGAATTTTATATTTATGTTTTATTGTCGTCTTTGACCCCTGTCTCTTCTTGTCTCTCCTTACAGAGCAGCAGTACATCAGTGATGTGCTTGGCCTCATTGATCATGGGGACCCCCAGATCCGTGGGGCCACAGCAATCCTTTGTGGAGCCATCATACATGCTGCACTCACCAAAACCCGTTACAACATACACAGCTGGCTGGCCACTGTGCAGAGTGCAACAGGTTGGTGTGAAAGCTGGTTTTGTTTTTGTCGATATTTCAAAGATGTCCATGTGTTGTGGTGGATTCGCCTCACCTGTCTGTTCTGTTCCTCTCAGGTAACCCTCTGTCCTTGATGGACTTGGTGCCTTTGCTCCAGAAGAGTCTGAAGGATGAATCCTCTGTCACCTGCAAAATGGCATGCTCTGCAGTGAGGGTAGGAATCTTCTGTATTTGAGGCTAAAGCTGGCTGAACAGTTGAAGACTTTTCAAGTGACTGAATCATTGTCAAAGACAAATTTTCACTGACAAAAAATAAACCTATATTTATTTATTCATCCATCCATCCATCCATCCATCCATCCTTGGATCACACATGGTCAAATGAACATTTACAACAACCATTAACCGTGCTCTCTCTAGCCCCAAACAAGAGAAGTGACGATAGACCAGTTAAACTATAAAATTATAATTTATATAATTGTCATCATTTACTCATGGGCATAGCTAACTCTGACAGGTTTTTCTGTATTGTGTTCTCCCTCAAGACTTTGCAGTCGTTGTACTGCCACCTGCAGGCACAACTGTTAGTCGTTAAAATACATCAGCCCAAAACTCAAATGACAATGGAAAAACTTAATTCAGCTAGATTCTTACTGCTAAGTGGAATCTATGTCTGTTATAAGGAATCTACTTGTGGTATTGTGATAAATTACTTTGCAAGATTCCTCTTCTCTGTAAAATTTTTTTGTGTTTGATGAAAAACTTAGGACATTCTCCTCAAATGTGACAGCAGGTCACGTTAGTCTTTTTAAAGTCTTCTAATGTATGGTAGGCATAAGTGTGTGTTTGAATCTGATCTGTGTGTTTGTGTCCGTTTCAGCACTGCATCATGACTGTGTGCAGCAGCACTCTGAGTGAGCTTGGACTGCAGTTGGTGATAGACCTGCTGGCGCTCAGAGACTCTTCCTATTGGCTTGTTCGCACTGAGCTATTAGAGACCATGGCTGAGATGGACTTCCGGTAACATTATTTTGTCTTCTTTTTTTTTCTAACCAACTAAATATTGATGACTTTGTGGGAAGCCTCGTTTACATTTGGCAGTTTTCATTTTAGATTTACTCTTTGCTTTTTCTCAGGTTAATACATTTCCTGGAAAGGAAAACTGAAGCTTTGCACAAAGGAAGTCATCACTACACAGGGGTAAATATATATTTCATAAATAAATAAAAACTGGGGTATATATAGATGTTATTGGGCTAAATCTGAGACCTTGAGTACCAAATTTCGTACCATCTCATTTGTAAACGTGTACTGGTATGACAACAAAAATCCTTGAATCTCTCCTGCTTTACCTCACTGTTAATGAGTAATGCGAGCTTGGTTTATCTTGGTTCTAATCTGTTCATTCCTTTCTTCTCCATTCAGCGATTAGAGCTGCAAGAGAGGGTCCTACATAATGTGGTCATTTGTCTTTTGGGAGATGATGACCCACGAGTCCGACATGTGGCAGCGTCTGCTATCAGCAGGTACACCATCACTTCACTCATACCTCCCAAATGACTTTATATTTGATTTCAGTGTCAAATATCAAAGTTTTATAGTTTTGCATATAATATTACAGTTTTGGTGGACTGAGATTCGCTTTCATCATCTCCATTTTGGTTTTTCACTGTAGTAATGAAAATAGAAAAGCTGTTTCTAAGTCCCTTTTCCTTGCCCTATTTCCGTCTCTGTACATACCCTGTCTTAGGCTGGTTCCCAAGTTGTTCTATGACTGTGATCAGGGTCAGGTAGACCCAGTGGTTGCTGTTGCTCGGGATCAGAGTTCAGTGTACCTGCAGCTGCTAATGCACGAGACACAGCCTCCCTCTCAGTTCACTGTCAGCACAATCACAAGGTATTTACACACACAGCCACAAGAAAAGTTATGTAGATGGACACGCACATATTTAGTAGCATTTATCACATAATTCTAATGCTGTAATGACACAAATTGAATAGGCTATCTGGCATGTGGCTCTGTTTCTTTTCAGTATTCACAATCAGAACCACAGCTTTAATTTATTTAATTAGATTATACACGATAACACTGAACATAATCATTCAGAAAGTCATGTTGCATCTTTTTGCGGTCAGGACATACAGAGGCTACAACTTGTCCAATGTTGTTTCTGACGTCACACTGGAGAACAACTTGTCCAGAGTCATAACTGCCGTCTCACATGCTTTTACCTCCTCTACCTCCAGAGCCCTAACGGTGAGCTTTCAGTACCCTTACTTTGTCTCATTGCCTAGTGTATTATTATTTTTATCACTTTCTGTTAGATAGAAGGATAAAATGAATAATATATCTGTCTACCTGCAGTTTGGCTGCTGCGAAGCATTGTGCCTCCTGGCTTACAACTTTCCTGTGTGCACTTGGAGCACAGGCTGGCACTGTGGCTACGTTAGCTCTGGTAGTAGTTTTGCTTCTCGGTCAAGCCTCAACCGCACCAGGGGCAGGGCCCTCAGGTTTGTGCAGCTTTTCTGAAAATACACAGACAAAATCTCTTATGCTGTAGAGGAACAACAACAAAAGTTGCCATTCTAGTTCCATAATCTGACACATTTTCTTACCGGCAGCACAAGTCTGGGCTGGTATTTTAGCGTTTCATCATGTATATCACTATCCACCTGTTCTCTGCCTGCTCTTCTGTTGAACAGCCTATCACAACCCAGCAATACTCCTGCCTCTTCATCCAACACGACATCTGCACCAGACTCTGAACGCAGAACTCTGACTGTGGGAATGGCCAACATGGTTCTCTCCTTACTTTCCTCTGCCTGGTTCCCACTGGACCTCTCTTCACACCAGGATGCACTATTGCTCTGTGGCAACTTGCTTGCTGGTAAATACTGCATGCAATTGTTCACATGACACTTTTTGACAAGCATATAATTTTTAATGTGGTCTGGACTTACTTGTATGAAGTTCACCCTTAACTCAAACACAGCTTTAAATAAAGTGTCAACCCCTTTTTCTAATCTCACTCTTAGCTGTAGCTCCTAAATGTATGCGCAACCCATGGGCTGGAGAGGAGGAGAGCAGTAGTGGGAGTACAAATGCCAGTGCAGGTCCAAGCAAGTTGGAGGAACCCTGGGCAGCATTGTCAGAACGATCCCTTGTGGCTATGGTGGAACAGCTGTTTTCTCATCTGCTGAAAATACTCAACATATGTGCCCATGTGTTAGATGACACTCCACCTGGACCAGCAGTAAAGGTAATTCTTTGATAAAGGTATTATGTTAAAGAAACTATGAATCATCATGGTTCCTTTTTAAAGTCCTATTCGCACAAGACTGTACTTACTTGAAGAGCTCATGTGATTTAGAACCCCCCCGCCCCATCTGTGTTTTATGGAATGCATTTGCAGAGGACAATTAAAGTGTCTTTTAACCAAATTATTTCTCCTGAATCTGACATTATGGCTTACTATCTCCAAACTGTCACGTAAGTACTGAGCTTGTTGAAAGATTGAAAAACATTCTACCATCTATCTCCATTCATCTTGTCAACATGGAATTGGTATCCGTGGTGTGTAGCAATATAAACCTACTGGGTATGCACCTAAAATGGAGCCAGAACGTGCATCTATAATTGCTGGTACAGTCTCTGTAATTCTGGAATGAGAGTAAGCATGGAGAAAACAAAATACATTGTGACTCACTGAAATCACTGAAATGTTGATTCATGTGAAACTAATATTACCAAAGGATTATGTGGAACTAATATTACCAAAGGATTTAACCCTTATATTATAACTCCACAGGTAATGCTATTCTTGTGCAACCAATGGTTAGTGCTATAAATCATATCCACCTTCTAATGGTTAATTGAATTTATTCTGCTTCATCCTCAGGCGACCCTCCCCTCACTGTCCAACACACCCTCCCTCAGTCCCATCCGCCGAAAAGGGAAGGAGAAGGAGGCTTCAGAGCCTAGCACAGTACCAATGAGTCCCAAGAAAAGTAATGAGATCAACACAGGTACATACCTGATCTTTTGCTAACACAGGCACAAATCATTTCTGAAGATGATGAAAAATTAAGTGAAGTTTGCTTTTTGAGCAGGAAGACCTGCAGACAGTTCAGGATCAACAGCCGTCAACAAATCCACAACACTCGGTAGCTTCTACCACCTGCCACCCTACCTCAAGCTCTATGATGTCCTAAAAGCCACACATGCAAACTACAAGGTCAGACAATACATTAGAGTTTGCTTGACTTGCAGTAAAGCAGAAGGGTGTCTTTTTATTTTAAAAATGTGAATTTTTGGTATGGTTTTAATGGCTGTTGATTTTCTGTTTCTTAGGTGACTTTGGACCTTCACAGTAGCCAGGAGAAGTTTGGATGTTTCCTTCGGGCCACTCTAGATGTTCTGTCACAGCTGCTGGAGCTGGCTACATTGCATGACATTGGCAAGGTAATGATTAAAAATCAGAGAGTGGGACGTTTATAGAATAATTACTTTGATGGAAGCAAATGAGAAATGTGCTATAATTTGTGTTTATTAGTATATAAAACACTAACATTATATTTTCTGTCAGTGCGTGGAGGAAATTTTAGGCTATCTGAAGTCCTGCTTCTCCAGAGAACCAACCATGGCTACTGTATGTGTACAGCAGGTCAGTAATTGCATTTGTGTGCATGTGTCTTACCATAACTCGGCTTTTTGTGTGGCAGTTCTTTGTGGTTCCAGCACTGAGCAGTGTGTTGTAACTTGTCTGACTCCACACAGAGTGAGGCTGGTTCCTGCCGACAGGGCCTGTAAAGATATTGGTCTCCCTGTGCGATGGTTCCATACATCTTCTGTACAAACGCACACGTAGTTGTGTGTTATTACATACCCAGTTCATGGTCTGTGGATAAGCTCAATGGTATAAGACCATGATCCAAGAATACTGAACTTTTCTGTATTACAGAACAGTGAATATCATTTAGTTTGTAAGAATTTACTATAGTATCTCGACTTTTATAGTTTCTATAAAACACATCACTGTAAAGAAAGGTTTTGACTAGCCAGCCTGACTAATATCTATTTATTTGATTAAAATATCTCATGAAGTTACTTCTAAAATAAAAACATGAGCCTTTACAGAGTCCACAAAATCAAATGCATCAAATTAAAAGGACCTTAATGAACTGCAACAAATTCAACTTGGTAGATTTTGTTTAAATCTTATTTTAAGCATCAGTTTGTTCACATGATATATGTTTGTTTATATTTAATTTTCTTCAGCTCTTGAAGACCCTATTTGGGACCAACTTGGCCTCCCAGTATGAGGGTGTCCTGAGTGGACCCAGCCGTTCCCAAGGCAAGGCACTCCGACTGGGTTCCTCCAGCCTTCGGCCAGGCCTTTATCATTACTGCTTTATGGCGCCATACACACACTTCACGCAGGCTCTGGCTGATGCAAGTCTCCGTAACATGGTGCAAGCTGAGCAAGAGCAGGACACATCTGGGTGAGAAACATGGTCGTGCATATATATGACATAATGTGCATCCACTTAAATACATAGAGAAAATCTATATTAATTGATGTTATGGTCCTTTTTTCTGCAATGCCAGGTGGTTTGATGTGATGCAAAAGGCTTCAAACCAGCTGAGGTCCAACATTGCAAATGCAACTCGCCACAGAGGAGACAAGGTTTGTCTAGAATTCCTTCAACTTGATGGTCTTTGTTAATATTAGGGCTGTCAAACAATTAAACATTTTAATCAGATTAATCACAGAGTTGCTGTGGATTAATTTCAATTAATCACGATCAAATATCATTCATTTTTAATCTATATTAATTATGTTTCATTCAACAGACTCAAGAAAGAAGGGACTATATATGCACTTAACGTGTTTATTATACATCTTCAACCGTTTCAACAAAACGACTGTAACCAACAGTTTCGTCTTGGGTTTTTTTTTCCTCATATTTCCATCCAGAGGCCAACCTGTTTATGGTCTTCCATCTTTATGGGTTGGTTCTGCTGCCTGTCATTACTGGATCAACTGACCATTTGTTCATGCGCGACAGTAACTGTACTTGGACAAACTGACCCAAATGCAGAGACGTTCAGAGTCATTCTGAGCTGCAGATTGATCAGTTGCGTTAAAATTTTTAATCAGATTAAGCACGATGATGGATTAATCTGTGTTAACGCATTCATTTTTACAGCCCTCGTTAATATACAACAATATTTAAATCACGAATCAAGACACCAAATGTATTTTAAAATGATTTCATAGGTGGTTATTTATGTAATTGAGATGTTATTGTTATCTGTTATTTCCAGAATGCCATCCACAACCACATTCGGCTGTTTGAGCCACTAGTGATAAAAGCTTTGAAGCAGTACACCACGAGCACCTCTGTAGGCCTGCAGAGACAAGTCCTTGACCTGCTAGCCCAGCTTGTGCAGCTTAGAGTTAACTACTGCCTGTTGGATTCAGATCAGGTTAAACACACAGACACACATATCTTGCACGCATTGTCCTTCAAGATCTAGAATCTGGCTCACTCAAGTCATTTTGTGTTTCAGGTGTTTATAGGCTTTGTTCTGAAGCAGTTTGAGTACATTGAAGTTGGACAGTTCAGGTAAGTTTACATCTCCTGCACTGCTGCCACTAGGCTGTGACTAATTACCATATTAATGCCTTATGTGAGCAAATATAAAGTGCTGTTTCCTTGCAGGGATTCAGAGGCCATCATTCCCAACATCTTTTTCTTCCTTGTGCTGCTTTCTTATGAGCGGTACCACTCCAAGCAAATAATTAGCATCCCCAAGATCATCCAGTTGTGTGATGGCATCATGGCTAGTGGTAGAAAAGCTGTGACCCATGGTGAGGGGGATAAAGAAAGCAAAGCACATAGCATACAAAACATTTGTGTATATTGAATTGAAATTTAGACTGCATCTGTCCTCCCTAACATGTTGTATACATTATAATATCTCCACAGCCATCCCAGCTTTACAACCAATAGTCCATGACCTTTTTGTGTTGAGGGGCTCCAACAAAGCAGATGCAGGCAAAGAACTGGACACACAAAAAGAAGTGGTGGTGTCCATGCTGCTGAGGCTCATACAGTATCACCAGGTACAACAATACACACGTCTATAAATATTAGTCAGTCTGGACCTTCCCTAACATGCATCTTTATGTATGTATTGTAGGTGTTGGAGATGTTTATACTTGTGCTACAGCAGTGTCACAAGGAGAATGAGGACAAGTGGAAGAGATTGTCCAGACAGATTGCTGATGTCATTCTTCCTATGATTGCAAAGCAGCAGGTAGGAGTGTGTGAGTCACTGACATTGCACCCAGTGCCATTAACACCCTTTGATAAGCACTTATGTGTGTCTTATGCCAACGTGTCTGTGATTCATGTCCACATAGATGCATTTGGACTCTCCTGAGGCATTGGGGGTATTGAATACTCTCTTTGAGACAGTAGCACCATCCTCTCTGAGGCCTGTAGACATGCTGCTCAAGAGTATGTTCACCACTCCTGCCACCATGGTGAGACAAATTTTTTCTAAGCTACTTGCTTTACACAAAGGCCCTCTTCAGACCTGGCATTGGCATGCATCCTGAGTGATCCTGTGACAAGCGGGCAGCCATAAGCATGTGTGTTCACACCTGGCTTCAGAATGTGTCCCACATGTGTCATAAGGGATTTCCTGTGATCAAATCTCACTTTCTTGCTCTATATGTAAAGGAACAAGCTCATTTTTAGCCTAAACCATGGTTTAAGTTTCATTGCAAGTTAAACAGGTTGGGCATGTTATGTTTCTTTTCAGATGTAATTAACTATAAGGTGGATTGTTTTCCTCCCTTTCCTTCACTGCATAAGTTGATGCTGTGAATCTGTTAATACAAAATTAAATGTTTTTAGGATGTCTTTAATCATTCGTTTTCTGGGTTATTGTACGTGACATACTGTACACTATAAGATTAAATCTGCAAACTGTGGTACTCTTGAAGGAGAAAAAAGGGGTGGTGCATCCTGTTCTCAGCCAGGACTACACACATGAACCACACATAATATATATTTGTGGGCTTTTCAAAATTTTCAGATGCCTATAAAACAATATAATATGTTGTCGGTACACTGACTTTCACTAACACAGAAGACATCAGCTGAGGAGGAAGACCTACATACCATCAATTTCTGCTTACACTGCTGCAAAAATATGCATCCTAGTATTTACATCTTGTATTAGAGCTATGACCAGATCACTCAGGATGCCTGGACCCACCCTGAACAGAACCACTGTCTGATTCTTAAATGTATACTATTCCAAAATATTAAGTTTTAAAGTTGACCTGCAACTTTCCTCTCCTCCTCCAGGCATCAGTAGCTACAGTCCAGCTGTGGGTGTCTGGTATCCTGGCAATCCTCAGGGTACTTGTGTCTCAGTCCACAGAAGACATTGTCCTGTCACGGATCCATGAGCTCTCACTTTCTCCACATCTCTTATCTTGCCAAACTATCAGTCGGCTGCATCAGCAAAGCTCTTCTCCTAATGACACACATGCTGAGACACTTGGTAGCCAGGAGTCCAATGGTGAAGCCCAAAAAGCCCCACCTGAGGAAACTTTTGCCAGGTTAGTTAGTGCATTCAACCAAGAATTTAACAAGAGACATATTTCAACTCTTCGCCGTTTGGATCATTCTTTACTAACTCACCTAGCTGTTCTGCTTTGTGTCATGGATTTTTATTGGATGAATATCACATGAAAACTACATGAGGCCTTGCAAAATTATGAAGCTCTATTTCATATACTACTTCAGCAGTAGTGCATACCACTTCAAAATAGTGTGGTCCTGAGAGATGCATTTCATCATTACTCTGTGTATTTCAAGCCTTTTTGCTAGATTGGCCTGAAATTTTTGTAAATATTATTGTGTAACAGAATATTAATTTATTGGCAGTGGCTACTGTCACAGTACTGTGGCACAAAATATCAGTTTGTCTATTACCACAGAGCCAATCAAATATTAGCATTTGTACTAGAGCCAATCATAGATACCGTTCCATGAACTCATTAGCCTCTTGTTGCCACAGTACTGTGGTGAGATATGGTGTATAATTCAGTGCATTCTTTTATGTATTTTACTACCACAATACTGTGACAATTGATGGAAGAAACGACAAATTAGATTAAAATCTGTGGTGGGGGGGCTACTTCAACTGGGGATCAAACCCAAGGCTTCTGTGTTGCAGTCTGAAATGTTACCTACTGAGCTAAATCTGCTGTCTCCATGTCCAGCCTATTTGCTATCTGATTGCCTTGGTACTTTTTGGGCTGTAACAAGTTCCCAGTTTAGACATGATATAACAAGGGTGCTGATTGGCTCTGCGGTAATTGACAAACTGATATTTCACGCTACACTACTGTGTCAGTAGCCACTTGGTAAATATTACAGTACACATTACAAATGATCTGTCTTGGATGTTCAGTATAAATTCATCACCATGCACTGAAACATGGGCATTTGCGTCAAGCTGCAATACACATGCTAATGAGGTTTAACTTCAAACTCAAAAAGGAAAATGGGGAGAACTATTTAAGTGAATGTTGTCCTCCCCATCACCTGTTTCCAGGTTCTTGCTTCAGCTAGTAGGAGTGTTGCTGGATGACATATCCTCCAGGCAGGTTAAAGTGGACATCACGGAGCAGCAACACACCTTCTACTGCCAACAGCTGGGCACACTGCTCATGTGTCTCATACATGTCTTCAAAAGTGGTGAGCACATACCCTTTTCTGTAATAATTGTTTCTTGAAATGTTTTGATATATACTATATGTTGACAATTTTTTACATTTTTTTCTTGTAGGAATGTTCCGCAGAATCACAGCTGCAGCCAGCCGCCTCCTAAAGGGGGAGGGTGGACAGACTGGCCCTGAAGCTGGCCAGTTTTACCCTCTGGAGGGTCTGAACAGTATGGTGCAGTGCCTGACCACTACTCACCCCTCTTTAGTGCTGCTTTGGTGCCAGGTCCTGCTCATCATCAACTACACCAACTACTCGTGGTGGGCTGAGGTGCACCAGACACCCAGGTAAGACAGGACACTGTGAATGATGCATGGACAGCAGTAAAATTTTGGAAAATCAGTAATCAATCTGTTATGAATTTGATCATTTTGTGATCCTATGTTGGTCTGCCATTTCTCCGTCTTTCTCTTTGTTTCAACAGGCGACATAGCCTCTCCTGCACAAAGCTGCTGAGTCCTCACTCCTCAGGGGAAGGTGAGGAGGACAAGCCCGAGTCTCGATTAGCTATGGTCAACCGAGAGATTGTACGCAGGGGAGCACTAATCCTCTTCTGTGACTATGTGGTGAGAATGTTTACTACACATTTTTTAAATGAATGGGTGTAAATGAAACACAAGCAATGTTTACTGTTTGTTATTCCTAGTTATGTATACTGCAGTGTCAAAATGTATATTAAATAATACATATTGTTTTTTTATCATCTCTTCAGTGTCAGAATCTCCACGACTCGGAGCATTTAACATGGCTGATTGTCAATCACGTGCGGGACCTCATCAGCCTTTCCCATGAACCTCCAGTACAGGATTTTATCAGTGCTGTGCACCGCAACTCAGCTGCCAGTGGCCTCTTTATCCAGGCCATCCAGTCCCGCTGTGACAACCTCACTACTGTGAGATCATACTAACTTATATTTGTCGTTTGGATGATTTAATTTACTGAAGTGAAAAAGCTCATTTTCAGTATGTGTTTGTGGTCCCAATATCGGCACATCAGTTAAACATGCTGATATTTTCTTTGTTACAAGCCTGGCAAGATGGTAATATATTCTGCTTATTAGAATATATTGCCATCTGTTTGTCATTATTAATGTAGCATTATTTATACTCCTTTCCTGCCTTCTCCTTTTTCACTGTCCCACCTGCTTTTCTTCATTTTCTTTGCAGCCTACCATGTTGAAGAAGACTCTGCAGTGTTTGGAAGGCATCCATTTGAGTCAGTCTGGCTCCCTGTTGATGCTGTATGTGGACAAGCTGCTCAGTACCCCATTCCGGGTTCTGGCTCGCATGGTGGACACACTGGCTTGTCGCAGGGTAGAGATGCTGCTGGCTGAAACACTACAGGTACAATTTGGGTGTATGTTGAATTATCAGATGTTTTCTTGAGAGCTGACTATGTGTAGAGTGCATTTTAGCATCAGGAAATTTTATTATATTAGAGTGGAAACCATTTATCGCAAGGAAAATGCTGAGATGCAATCACTGTGTATATAAATGGTGTTTAATAAAATGACTTGCAATAATCTGTCTGTTTACTTGTGAATAGTGTTCTCTCCATGACTACGACAAAGCGTCGTTATCAATAAAAGTAGACTTTCTGATGGCTGACACAGATTTGGTAGTCTGCTTGTAGTAAATTCAATCCTGGCAGACATGACTATTCAGTGGTTTCCAGTGTACATGATACATTATAATATGACAAAATGGAAGATATTTTCGATACAAATGTGTTTAAATGTATCCATGATCTCTAATCATCCCAATATTCATATCTCATGTGACAAAAATAAGTTCTCATTCTTTTGTGTAGTTTTTCCCCAAGTTCATTAGTAAATACATGGTCTGTCCCTTACACCCTCCAGAATAGTATAGCCCAGCTGCCTGTGGAGGAACTAGACAGGATTCAGGAATATCTTCAGAGAAGTGGCCTGGCTCAGAGGTAAACTCATCTGTACCATTTCAGGTTTTCTACACCAGTTTTAGCTGTGATCACAGTAATTTAACTTTCAGTCTATTATGTATAATTGTAAAAGACCTCAATGTCCAGTGTTCTACCCTGTGTTCTTTCCTGTCTCAGGCATCAGCGGTTCTACTCCCTGCTGGACAGGTTCCGAGCCACTGTTGCTGGCACGAGCAGCCCCACTCCACCTGTGACATCCCACCCTTTGGATGGAGACCCATCCCCTGCCCCTGAGCTGGTCATTCCAGATAAGGTCAGCGATTATAGATAACTGTTGTGGGAATGGCAGGGATGAATGCATTTTGTTTGAGCAAAGAACACACAGAGTGAACTTCAGCAAATTCCAAAGAAAAACTTGTAGAAATGGACACTTGCTAACATTTTTGTGCATAATTTTTATGTTTTAGGAATGGTATGTTGCTCTGGTGAAATCCCAGTGCTGTCTTCGTGGAGATGTTTCTCTCTTGGAGACAACAGAACTTCTTACCAAACTACCTCCAGCTGATCTCTTCAGCATCATGAGCTGCAAGGTATCATAGTCACACACCTTTAGGATGCATACTAAACTCAGTGAAGCAATTCTTTAAATGCAGAGGCAGAAATTTCAAGACTAAAATTGATTTCTTCATTCACTCATACTCGTCTATTAGCTGGTCTATACCCTCATCAAGTCTCCTATTTAATGTTGAGTTTTCATTTACTTTCATTTCCAAAATCAACTCAAACTTTAACTTCTGTCACTGTCTTTTTCCTCCAGGAGTTCAACCTCAGCCTGTTGTGTCCATGTCTGAGTATGGGGGTACAGCGATTAGCACGGGGTCAGGGGTCCCTCTTGTTGGAGACAGCCTTGCAGGTGACCATAGAGAAACTTGCAGGGGTCACCCAGTCTCTTCCTGCGCCACACCAGTCCTTCCTGCCACCTCCCCAGCCACAGCCCTACTGGGAAAAACTAGCTGATGTTTATGGTGAGGCAGTTTATCATATTATATAATAATAATTAAAAAAAAAAAAGATGACTTCTGTCATTTCTTAGGCTTACAACAGTTTTAATGACTGCTTTTTAGCTCACTGGCTGATGGGCCATGAGCTACTGTGAAGGTGCTGTGTCTCGTCATCTTCTTTGCCATCTTTGTCTTCATTAGCAATTTCTTCAAACATCTTCTCCAACAAAATGACTGGTTAGATTCATTTCAGATTTTATATGTAGCTTCCTTGTGACAATGTCTACAAAGTTTTTCACAATTGTGAGAAATTTAGATTTTTGAATTTTTTTTTTTTTTTTTACAAATTTTTGAAATATTAAAAATTTGCCTTTACTTATAAAGGGCCATATTTTAATGGCTTATAACATGTATATTGTTAGCGATATCAATGTAGTTACTATTGAGCACTGATAGGAAGTCATAGATGGACTTTCATTTGGTACTATGACCCTTGTAGGGTCAAACTCAAGGTCTCCAGTGTCTAGAATTCAGCAATCTTCCTCTCCGAACATGCACTGTACAACTAACTATCTGAGTGTCTTTCTAGGCTTAATAGTTCATGAGCAAATGGCTTCTGCCTGAACGAAAAATCAACCCAGTCAACCATAGTACTACGGATGTGATATTTTACATCTTAAATGCAATTAAATAGCTTACTGTTTATTTCATCAGTGTTTGAGACTCATTAATGTACATCATGTCATCATCATCATCACCCCCTTATAATTATTATTATTGTTGTTAATAATATCCTCCAGTCAAAGTACCACCCACTTCTGTTGGGAGATTGATCTCCTGCATCGAGACCACAGGACTCTTAACACAATGGCAGAACCTGACAACCTTGCAAATTCAAGTTGTTATGGATTCTTGATAGATCATGCTGTTGAGCTTCAGGGCGATTTGTCCTATTTTTAAATTCTTGTCTCACTTTTCAGATGAGCCAAGTTTCTTCCCTGGAGTTCTTTCGCTTTGCAGAGCTTTGTCACAGTATCTGCTGAGTGTGAATCAGCTGCCTCCCTCACTACATATCCCCTCTGAAAAGGAGCACCTCATCACTGCTTTCACCTGCACTGCCACTGAGGTAAAATGTCACAAATCAAACTCTTCTGAACTTAGAGGACTGTTTTCACTCTTGCAGAATGTAAATTATTTGAAAAATGTCATATTTGTTGTGGCACAGTAGTGAATTGCCCAGTCTCATTTAATGGAGATGCCTTTTGAATTTCATTGTGCTTCATATGATTGACGTATTATGTGGTTCCAGTTGATCAGATTTGACTTGTATGCTGCACAGCGGCTTACAGCCATCACTAGTTGGGCTTTTATTAATTTTTGTGACGCTTTGTTTTTATTAGTTATTTATCATTTTACAATATAGAACATAAACAACAATCAGCAACAGATAATAGTCACAATCTAATAGTAATGATAATTTAGGTTACAGTCATGAAATAGCAATCAAATTACCCAGTTAACTTCATTTTTAGAACAGCAGTTTATCTAATATTTCACAAGATTATGAGACAAACCACTCATTAATTGTATTTAAAGAAACTATTCCATTTGCCCCATCTTATCATGTAAAGTTCAGCTTGCAGCCTCTGCATAAATACTAGTTGGACTTTTACATGCACAGTATAACTAAATCATACAGTCGTAATTGATTCATACATATATAGTCCTGCGTTTTGTCTGTGTTTATTTTACCAATTTAATTCTTATTCTATTTGTGGCCGTTTGTCTTATGTGTATCCGTTTATTTCCTAGGTGATTGTTTGGCGTCTGCTCCAGGACCAGTTGCCTCTGAGTGTGGACCTTCAGTGGGCTCTGTCCTGCCTGTGTCTAGCCCTGCAGCAGCCCTGTGTCTGGAACAAGCTCTCTACTGCCCAGTATGCAACACACACTTGCTCCCTCATCTATTGCCTCCGCCTCATCATTGTTGCAGGTAAATGACAAAAGAACACATTTTTGCATTCCCCATGATTTTTTGCAGCACTTAATGTATGTATGAGCAAACCCTTCAATCAGTGCTGATAGCACTCATATTGGCTTTTCAGTGGCTGTGAGACCTGGTGACCAGCTTCTTTATCCAGAGAAGAAGCGGACAAGGGCAGATAGAGAGAGTGATGGAGATGAAGTGGATTCACCACATGCTGACCGTGAGCATTAATATTCCTGAGAACTGCTAGATGGTCCTGCTTTTAGTATTTCAAGGCTTTTCCACATCAGTGTACTCAGTCTTTTACTTAAAGTGCTGCCACTTTGGTTTTGTGGTATAGATTCCAGTTTTGGGGGACATGATGAAAAATTCTCTGTTTTGTAGACATGTGTGAATGGCAAGCTTGTGAGATTATGGCGGAGCTGGTGGAAGGTTTGCAGAACATCCTTGCTCTGGGTCACCATAGAAACAGCGCAATCCCTGCTTTTCTTACACCAACTCTGCGTAACATTGTCATCAGCCTGTCCCGACTGCCTCTGGTCAACAGCTACACCCGAGTACCTCCACTGGTCAGTATGTGGGTAGAAAATCGCTGTTAATTTGTGTAACACATGATGAAGCAGTCCTTATCTGATGACTTCCATCTGGGTTTTTAGGTTTGGAAACTGGGCTGGTCCCCACAACCAGGAGGAGAGTTTGGCACAACACTACCAGAGATTCCAGTGGACTTCTTGCAGGAAAAGGATGTCTTCCGAGAGTTTCTCTACCGTATCAACACTTTGGGTACAAAACAGAATTGTCAGCCATATTATATGAAATTATATTATACATATTATATAATAATTTTCTCTCGGAAAATTCTTCACATCTAAATATTATCTTTTCTGTGTGAATCTGTTACTTTGTTTAGGCTGGAGCAGCAGGACTCAGTTTGAAGAGACCTGGGCCACTCTACTTGGGGTGCTGGTCACCCAACCCATAACTATGGATCAGGAGGAAGAGACACAGCAAGAGGTATAGACACAACATATAGGGCATATCAGGAGGTACAGCAGGTTGTACAATAACCAGAAGGTTCACAGTTCAAATGAGTGACTAGAAAAGAAAAGTGCTGAAAAAAATCCAGTCTATTTTTATTATATCATAAAATATGTTATTTGATAGTACATATTGCAACTACTGAACTCATCACCCCTATTATTAAATGCAAGATTAATTGAACAAAGGCTTGAGAAATAAAATTCTGTTTCATGCCTACCATATTATCACAGCTCAGTGTTTTGTTTTGTTTTTCATTTTCTTGTTTCTTGTATGAAGGAGGACCTGGAGCGTACCCAGTTGAACGTATTGGCAGTACAGGCCATCACCAGCCTGGTGCTGAGTGCCATGACCCTGCCCACTGCTGGAAACCCTGCAGTCAGCTGTCTGGAACAGCAACCCCGCAACAAGAGCCTCAAGGCACTAGAAACCAGGTAACAAAGCGATTATTTTCTATAAACACTGTAGGAGGGCTACATGATTTGCTTAAAATGTATGTCACAGTCATTGTGGGCAATCTTATGACTTGTATTTAGAGTCTGCTTTCTTGATCGTCATAGAAAATGCAGATTATTGACCATTTTTAAATTTTTTGAACTCAAATTTGAACTAGTATTAAATCTATTATTTAAAAAAATTCACTTTTCTTTAGCATGTTTACACATTACCCCTGTGCTCAGTGACACTGAATCCAAAATTTCACGTTGTACTTTAAAAATATTTTAAATGCAGCCTTTTGTCGATATTAAATTGGAAGATATTTAATGTTCACATTTTTCTGTAGGTTTGGAAGAAAACTTGCAGTGATCAGGGGTGAGGTGGAGAGAGAGATCCAGGCTCTTGTGTCGAAGAGAGACAATGTTCACACACACCACCCCTACCACGCTTGGGACCCTGTGCCCTCACTCTCAGCAGCCTCCGCTGGTAACATAAAACACATTTCCACAAATTCCACCTACAGCTGCTGTTTAGACATCATTCTAAATTCTGCTTCAATTTTGCTTCAGCAGGCACACTGATCAGCCATGAGAAACTGCTACTTCAGATCAACACAGAGAGGGAGATGGGCAACATGGACTACAAACTAGGACAGGTAAGGGACACATTTTGACAGAAAATTGAGAGATGAAACCAAGCATGAAGAATAATTCTTATTTATGAAAATTGATTTTTCAACAGCACAGCAGCATTTTTACTTGATACCTCTCTCTTCAGGTCTCAATCCATTCAGTGTGGCTAGGTAACAACATCACTCCTTTAAGAGAGGAAGAATGGGGCGAAGATGAGGAAGATGAAGCAGACACACCCGCACCTACATCCCCACCTTTATCTCCGATCAACTCAAGGTCAGACAAACAATACAGCTGCATACCAGGAATTTTGTCCAATCCATTTCTTTAAGACTGGTCACGTAATGCTTTTCAAATTTGACATGTTCTTTATCACTAGGAGAGGTGCAGTGCACAGTTTGATGGCTGAATTTAAATTTTTGAGTTGTTTTTTTTTTAAATTATTATTATTATTTTTAAATATTCCAACTTAGAAAGAAATCAGATTTGTCCAACTGATTTCTTGGATGCTATTCATCTTACTCTTTTCAAATGGGACACACATGTTCTTTGCATGTACCTTTCTCTCAATTTTTGCTTTATGTTTTGTTTTGTTTTGTTTTTTTTACAAATTTTGAAAATACTGAAAGTTAAAACTCAAAATTAATCCCTGGGTAGGAAGGGTATCAGTGAGCAGGAAGTGTTGTACAACCATGGGAGTATTGGTAAGCTTCTTTTTTCACTTGTTGTTTTCAGTCTTGGCACACATATACCAAAACAAGTGCACACCTCTCTCTGTTGTGTGTTTGCTTTCAGGAAGCACCGTGCAGGTGTGGACATTCATTCATGTTCCCAGTTTCTTCTGGAGCTCTACAGCCAGTGGCTCATCCCTGGTTCCCCAAGCAACAGGAGGACTCCAACCATACTGATCAGTGAAGTGGTTCGATCGGTGAGCTGTTCTGCACCTCCTCGTTTTCATATCATATTATGTCTATTTTATGCTAACCTTCTCCTGCTTGAAAAGAAAAACAAAAAACATTCTTCTCACCTTATATTTCCTCCTGTTTTCTGCAGCTGCTGGCAGTGTCAGACCTCTTCACAGAGAGAAATCAGTTTGATATGATGTTCTCCACCCTGATGGAACTGCAGAAGCTCCACCCACCAGAAGATGAGATTCTCAACCAGTACCTGGTTCCTGCAATCTGCAAGGCTGCAGCTGTGTTGGGCATGGTGTGTATGGCCATATGTAGTTGCAGGACCTGAGAGTGGAAATGATAGTGTGATCTGTAGAATGTTATTGTGTATCAGCAATGGAGAAATTATTCAGACTCTTTCTTAAATATAAGTGTCAATACCACACTGTGGAAAAAGTGTTAAAGCATTTGCTGGTAATACTCAAGTGTGAATGTAGCAGTCACTGTGTAGTAAAATTGCCCTTGTCAGTGTTTTTACTATTATTTTATGCTCACTTAATATTACATACATTGCATGTAATGGATTTTAACCCTGTAGATGTTTAAGATGGAGCACATTTGAACTACTTAACATACTGTTGGATAGATTCATTTGCAGCAATACATCATATTATAAGATTATAATATTTGTTTAGCATCACTGTCTGGTGGAAAACCACATATTTCTACTAAATTAAAATTCCGTAGACTACCCTTTTTCTAGATCATCCACAAAGATTAAGTCTTGATTAAATGATTTAATATTTAGAATGTTCTCAAACCATAGCTGCAAGGATAAAGAAGCATGAAATGTAATGCAACATGTACGTCAAATATAGTACTTGTGTTGGAATACTTAGTTACATCCTATCATTGCTGTTAATTAGAGCTCGAAATGTACATTTGCAGGACAAGGCAATAGCCGAGCCTGTGTGTCGCCTGCTGGAGACGACCCTACGCAGCACCCACCTGCCCAGCCGAATGGGAGCGCTGCATGGAGTTTTGTACGTGTTGGAGTGTGACCTACTGGATGATACAGCCAAACAGCTCATCCCCACAGTCTCAGAGTACCTGCTGTCCAACCTCCGGGCTATTGCTCAGTGAGTATTGCTGTGTGTCTCAAAAACCCACACAGACACCGCTGACCTCATTTGGTCATCTAATGGGCTTAAGTAATGGTGACAGAGCCTCAGGGATCCAATGTGGTTAATGTCAGCATGTAACCCCCTGCTCTGTAAGTAGATCTTGAATTCAATTACATTTATCCACCTTAATTAGTTGATTGGAACGGTGCATTACAGCGTGCCGCCACTAGGTGCTGCCCTTCACTTTTACTAGCTGTCCTTTTTCTTTTAAGCCCTCTGTATCTGAGTTGTAACAGTCTATATATCTGTTATGTGTATCCTGCAGCTGTGTGAACCTGCACAACCAGCAGCATGTGTTGGTGATGTGTGCAGTAGCTTTCTACATGATGGAGAACTACCCCCTGGATGTAGGAGCTGAGTTTATGGCTGGAATTATACAGGTGAAAAGAGAATACTTCCTGTGTGTTTTAGTCCTTTTTAAAAAAAAATGTTTTAACACCCAAACATTTGAATTTTGTGATTTTTAGCCCAGTCCAAAATAATTAGTGTTGAAATGTGGAGTGTAGGCTCCTTATCGACTTCTAGAATAAGTTAAAATTCTCAGTGTTGGTATACATTCAGTCGTGGAAAAAAATTATTAGACCACCCTTGTTTTTTTCAATTTCTTGTTCATTTAAATGCCTGGTACAATTAAAGGTACAATTGTTTGGTCATAAGAGTTTAATTTCAGAGCTGATATCTATCCATTTTCCATGTTTTCTTGATTAAAAAAAAAAATCACTTCAGTTCTTCCATCAATATCTATGGTATTGTACTGACAAAAACAGTGCTTTTATTCATTCCATGTTTTCTTTTCTGTCTGTTTAGTCACATGACACACACAGGAGTTAGTATTTCATTGCATAACCATTGTTTTTGATGACTTTTCATGGTCTAATAATTTTTTCCGTGACTGTAATATGAATAAGTGCAAGTTGCTCAAGAGGTGACTTATTTGGTAAAATATAAATCTCCCATAAAAATCACCAGGAAATTCCCGACACCACCTAATTTTACATGTCTCAACAAAATTAAACAGATTTTTGTTCGTACGCTTATTTGGAGCATTGAAGATGTGGAACTGGTCTTGAATTGCACTCATCTTAAAAAGCCTAAAATATTTACTGTTATCTTAACATCACCTACTTGTAAACCCTGTCTTCCTGCCACCCATCTACCTGTTTTCCAGCTGTGTGGTGTGATGGTCTCAGCCAGTGAGGACTCCACTCCCTCTGTGATCTATCATTGTGTTCTGCGTGGCCTGGAGCGCCTGCTGCTGTCAGAGCAGTTGTCTCGAGTAGATGGCGAAGCTCTGGTCAAGCTCAGTGTGGACCGAGTGAACATGCCCTCCCCGCACAGAGCCATGGCCGCCCTGGGACTCATGCTCACCTGCATGTACACTGGTAAGCGTGGCGTTAACCTGACTAAATATGCACCATAGTGTAGTGTGTTCTGCATGCTGGCTATATCACCAGCTGTTATCACATTAGAAGTGGAGCTACCATTAATAAAGCCAGTCACTTTTCACTGCAAACTCATTAAGACATTAAGGGAACAGGCTGGCATGGCTAGTCGATCACCAGTTCACTGTACTGACGCTAATGCATCATTGACATTAATTCAGCATGCAAACCTAAAAGTTCAGCCACTGAATAATGACACTCAGGAACACTCTGCCTCATTTCTTTCCCCCTGTATCCCCTTAGACCCCTATTTCCTATCTGCATGTAATGCAGGGTATCTGCAGGTCCTTAAAGTCGAAAATTAAATAGTTTTACGCCTTAAATGTCTTTAATACAACAATACTTAAGCTGTGGTGATTTTTATACTGGCTTTGAATTCAGTCACTCCTGCTATCATCCAGTATTGCTCTGTATTAACGTGGGGAGAACAATGGCCTTTAATACATAACTTTAACCAGCAAAAACCCTGATGTAAAATGTAATAGTCGACCACCTCGCCCCATAGAGATTTTGCCTTGACATTTGAACATATCACAAGCATAGATGCAGGAGCTGCGATAAAAAAGAGGATGTGATCTGCTCTCTAACAGTAGGGTGAGATCAAGGGCATCATGGATGGACAGCCCACTACTTTTTGATTCATAACTTTTGAGCCAGACAAGTTTAAGACAAAAATTACATATAATTGTAAAGGTCTAAATGCCATCTTAAACATACACAAAGGGCAAAATTTAGTTTCAGATATTTTTAAATGAAAAATATCAAAACCTACTGTGTCACAGATGGACAAAAAAATTAACATTTATTTTTTGCAAGTGTTACAGTGTTCGCCAAATCGAAGTTCCTCTGACATTTTCATCCTAAAATGTATTCAGTGTATACCTTAAACCCTCTATTTTACAACCTAATAATTGGTTAGAGGAAAAAAATATTTGATCAGATCTAAATAGGAAGAGTTTTGAGAAATAGCAGCGTCACAGATGGACAACAAAAGTAAATACCAAATTAAACTTTTTTTATTTCAGTTATCAATATTATATAATTTTTTTACAATATTTACAACATGCAACTAATATTAACATTATATTAAAATGTATTTTGCATAGATATATTAGTTTATTAATTCCAAACAATTTGTATTTAGAATATGAATGTATTTAGAATAAATTTCTTTATGAGAGTTTATTAAATGAACCCAGAGTGATGGCAGAAAATGTTGTCACTTTCCAAACATTCACACTTATGAAACTCCTCAAATTTTTTCTCATTTCAAAATACATTTTCCTGAAAATATAAGTAATTACCAACCCAAAACTCTAACTTTGGTGTAGATTATTGTCATTTAATTTTTTTGACCAGATGTTAACCATACCTTGACATCACCCAGTGTACAAGCTAGTAATTTCACAGCTTCATTGTTGGTCACAGGTTTTAGTTTTGATTTTTGACCTGATGTGTATGAGTCCAAAGTTGTCACTACTTTGGTTGTGTGGACAGCCTTCAAAGTCACATTCTAAATACAAGGGAAGGGCTTAATCAGGGAAAAAATGAGGACAAGCTTAAGAATATCTGTAGGTGGAATGTGTTGCTCCTGCTAATCTTGCTGTGAAGCCAAATGCCTTAATGTGTTTACCGCTGGGCATGTGGTAGACGTACATTAAGACCAGATGAACCTTGCTAAGGCCAATGTGTTGAAATCTACACTACAATCAAAGATGTAAAAACAGTACTTTAAGTATTATTAGCCCACAAATGTTGCTACAGGGGAATGTAAAGGCTATTAATGGCTAGACTAAAATAACTAAATTGGTGCTTTAAATGCTTAATTGTAGAGAAGGAAATCTTTCATGATACTCAGCTTCTTGTTCAACCTTCAGTAACAACTACTCCGTGTGAAACATATCATGGCTAATGAAAGTTTAAGCCTTAAAATTAGTCTCTAGGTAGGCAGGGTGTCCGCTTGCAGGAGGAGCAAAGTAGTCGCTTTTCCATTGGACATCTGCGCAAAACTTTACCGATATTTACTAAATGTAAAAAAAAACAGAAGTGCGTAATGTTGGTTTTTCCATTAAATCACAAATGCGATCATTTATTTATCACAACATGCCACAAGATGACATGGCGACGAACATAAATATTACATTGATTTACAGATATATTTATTATTATTATTATATATTACCCCTCTATCCCGTACTAAATTAAAAAATTATTGGTTTGCCTGGTGTGTTCACACATACCGTGCCTTGTTTCCTTTAAAACTCTTTTTTGCTTGTTATAAGATCCATCAGCGTCCGTTTTTTTTTTTTTTTTTTTTTTTTTTTTTTTTTTTGTTCATTTGACTCTAGTTGCAGAAAAAGGTCTTTCCATTGCAGTTTTGCATGATATACCAATTTCACTACACCCAAAAAAACACCTCTTGCTAGCATAAAAACCTTTCATCAAAAAATGAGAGTTCGGGTGAAATTGACATTTTTATGTGCAAGTTATATTTGCACAGTTTGAGGGTCAATGGAAAAGCACCTAGTGATGTGCGAAATGAATATTGACCACCTGTTGGATGTAAACAGAGTCGAGTGCAAACTTTTTCTTACCTTTTTTATCAACAGAGCTCACCCTGTAGAAATGATGAAAAAGAGGTTACTAATCCACTTAGAAAAACAGGTTACACAAAATATTTCATCACTAAATGTTGCTCGGTCCACAAAACTATCCACAAAAGCCAGTTTAACCCCAAAGAGTAGCATCAGTTTTCTAAACTTTACTCCGCTGATGGCACTACAGCACAAAGACATGTGGTATTGTTTACTCAGCAGTAACCGTAAATAATTATATGCATCAGAAGTGCTTTGTGGTCCTGATTTAATGTGTTGAACATAACACCCCATACATTCAGATGTGTTCTGATTAGCTGCCTGCGTTTCTGTTGCTCTGAAAGTGATACCCTTCAGCACTATTTCAATACTTGTTTTGTGGACACCACCCTTCATTTTAGTTAGAAGCTTGATTATCATTTGGTAGTTTTTTGTGTGCATGAGCCTCAACACAACATCCCTTTCATTATGCATCCAGTGGTACTGAATGCCTGCTTGCTTGCTGCATGTGGTACATGTTGTATATACATACCTGAACTACCCTACCTCTAACCCCTGCGTCAGCCCCATCTAACTCTAGCAGCTCTTAGCATGTTGTACTTACACTGACAGGCTCAATAACACCCCTTTGTTGCCAAGAGCGAGCCAGCAAATTCTCTGCATAAAGCCCAGCTCTTGCAGATTCAGACTATTCTTCATACGTCTTTACAGCAGTGCAATCTGAAGCACATTTAGGTCAGGAGAGGCTAATCTAGTATGTAATGTGCCCAGGAAATAATGGTGTTTGAAATCTTTGTAATGCTTTAAGTACCAGTTATTTTCAGAAAAAGCACATTACAAAGTCACTAGACTAGAAGTAGCTCCCAGACCCCACCAGCTTTCTGTTAAGGGCGATTCTCATCTAAATCTTGTGATACATCAGTTCGCTACTCCCACTCTAATCTCTCCTCCCCCTGGTTCGACCGGTGCCACCCCCCCTCTCGTCCTCTCAGCGGTGCTTGCGTCGGGTTCAGAAGTGACAGGGGTTAGAGGTCAGGTTGACTCTGGCTCTGCCGTAGCGGAGGCGGTGGGCGTCACGGCGGGTCATGTTGGTTTCTCCTCAGGCAAGGAGAAAGCCAGTCCTGCTAGTCGCCCCGCCCACTCTGACCCTCAGGCCCCGGACAGCGAGTCGATCATTGTTGCCATGGAGAGAGTCTCTGTGCTCTTTGACAGGTACGCTCACAAACACTCTCCACGTTATAAAATCAGTGCACACTGTATTTTTAACAGAAATGTACACAATGGTCTTATTTTGCAGAGATGCACCCATTCCCCTCGTAGGTTTGTAGTGTCCAGAAGTAAGCTGATGTGACCTTTTTTGACAGTAATTCCACTCATGACATTTCCACCTCACTGTTTTCTCTTTCGGGGTTTCCTGTTTGCAGAATCCGGAAGGGTTTACCCAGTGAGGCGCGGGTGGTGTCCAGGATTCTGCCCCAGTTTCTGGATGACTTCTTCCCACCACAGGATGTCATGAACAAGGTCATCGGAGAATTCCTGTCCAATCAGCAGCCCTACCCACAATTCATGGCCACTGTCGTCTACAAGGTCAGCAGCCAGAAAACAATATATATTTATATATATCAAACAAAGCTCCCTTTAGAAGTTGTACTTTATGCTAAACTGATTGGTTATTTTGTTAGAGCCCAGTTTTTCCCTGGAACAAAGAAAGTTTGAGCAAACTCAGTCTTTTGTAAGGTTATTCGTGGCTCTGTTCTTTGGCTTAAGAATAGAAACACATAAACACATAGAGAGTTTTCTAATTTATTGTTGATTGTAATTTATAACTGAACTGTAGAATGTTACTAAATATCATACAATGAACCTTTAAGATATTGGTTGTTAGCTGTGTGGATGAGCAGAGAAGCACAAACCCATTCAAAGAACTGGAAACCTTTAGTACAATCTATAAATCATGTGTTTGAATTAAGAAAGTAATACCCCCTCATGCAGAGGAATTTCTGGGGGCCAAAATAAATTCCCCAAAACTAAATTTAGACTGCCGAATTCCTCTGAATATTTCTAGTTCCTGGGAAAAATTGTGCAGTAGACGTGGGCCTCAGTGATTGGTTGACTTTCTATCTTTAAAGCAAAACAATCCTAACTTTAGTGCTTTCATCATAATCTGTTCAGGTCGTTCTCTGAATTACTCTGGAGGTATCCTCTAAAATTTGCGTTGTGAGATGATGACAGCCTTGACGTTAAACCACAATATCCAAGGTTTCTGCGGGTCATTAAAAAGCATTAAAAATTATTAAATAGATTTTGTGAAAATTAAGGCCTTATATGGTATTAAAAAGCATTAAATTCAATGTCCAGAGGCATTAGAAAATTAAATACACTTGATGGAGGAAAAAAAAGCAGTTATTCACGATTTATTTAGATTTAATAATTTTGATTGGAAGTACAGTGTGATGATTGACAGGCGGAACCCTTTAATTGGCCATTGTTTATGGCCAATACACAGAGTCACAACACTGGATGCTTGGAATGCAATGTGCTGTGAGCGTGCTCATGCTGTGGTGAAACAGCGGAGGGAATATTAGCAAATGTCTGAAAAATGGTTAAATACAAGTTTCAGCTGAAGTGATTGGAGGAAGAACTATTCAGAACCTGGTTAAAGCCTGTGGACGGTAAACCCACATAAAAATATATATAAAACTGACTCTGCAGTTGGAATGGGCATTAAATTTGTTTAAAGTGGTATTAAAAAGCATTAAATTAGATTTGCTGATCCTGCAGAAACCCTGATGTCTAATCAGTTCATCAGTTTTTACGTCTGATTCGAGTCCTTCCCTCTGATTTGCACACAGGTTTTCCAGACACTCCATGCAACAGGGCAGTCATCCATGGTGCGGGACTGGGTCCTGCTGTCCTTGTCCAACTTCACCCAGAGGACGCCAGTGGCCATGGCCATGTGGAGCCTCTCTTGTTTCTTCGTGTCTGCGTCCACCTCCCAGTGGATCTCAGCTCTGTATCCTTACATGTCAAATATTGAGGCTATAACAGAGTCAGTGCAATACAGTAAATGTCACTGATTTGGTATTACTTAAAAAGCTGTCTCTGTTCTCCTTAACTGCCCCGCTCTTTCCCAGACTGCCTCATGTAATCAGTCGAATGGGCTCCAGTGAGGTGGTGGACGTCAACCTGTTCTGCCTGGTGGCTATGGACTTCTACCGACACCAGATTGACGAGGAGCTGGACCGCAGGGCTTTCCAGTCGGTCTTCGAGACCGTGGCTTCACCGGGCAGCCCCTATTACCAGCTGCTGGGCTGTCTGCAGTCAATCCACCAAGACACATCACTCTGAGGACTAGGGAGGGACACAGAGGCCCGGGGGAGGGGGAGGGGGGGTGAAATGGCAAGAAAAGTGGATTAGAGTGTGAAATGTGGCAGGATGGAAAATGAGACTTCCACATTGACTTGACTCTTAAACTGAGATGGAGGGAAGAACAGAATGTGTATTTAATCTACTGTAGCCTTGTCTCTCACTCCTTTTCACTGACCTGAAATGAGTAAAATTACTGAAGTGTCAAATGAGTTGGTGTAATAGACTTTAAAACAGAGGGAGATCTCAGTCAGATGGTGTCAGGGTCAATGTTAAATGTAAAAGGACTAGCCCTGAATAGAGAGACCCTGACCCCTCCCCTCCACAGACCATTCCACGAGACGAGCAACAGCACCTTGAACACTTCTCCTACCCAGCACCTTGATGAAACACATAAAGAACCTTAATCAAACACAAAATTGGATTTGTTTATTTTCCTGTGCGGACTTGCTTGAGTATTGTGATGTCAGTAAAGTAAAATAGAAAAAAATAGCAAATGCAAAAGTATTAACTATATTTAAAGTTTCAATGCATCTATTTTTCAGTGCGTTTTTGTTGAGTGATTTAAAGTGGTTAGGAATCTGACACAGAAGATATAGGGTCAGAAACGCCTGCTTAATGTTGGCAGTAAATATCTTTCAAGACCTTTTTTATATTTATGTTACTTGTGGTCATTCTCTGACACACATGAAGGATAGTTAAATATTTTATGTGCAAGAATGATCACTAATAGCCATAGTCTTTTTTTTTTTTTTTTCCCCCTCATGAAAAGCAGTGGGACATAGATTGAGGTGACTTGTTGGCATCCATTGCAATCCTGGTCTCAGATATAGACCAGAGGCATGTTTTACTGGAGCTCTTTGGAAGAAACCCCCCCAAACCTCCTGTTTCTAAAACTACTCATTTAACAGTTTAGGACCCCCTATAACAACACTGAAATGGAAAAACACCCAAACTGCAGTGATGTTTTTGAATTAGTAGCAGGGAAAGCTGCATTTCCTCTTGATTTTATTTTGTTTTCATCTTTTTTTGTAATTATTTTCAAATCTCTGCTCCCATCAAACCTCAGTGATTCCTGTATTTACTGTTGGTTTTGTTTTTATTCTCAGGATGTAAAATGTGGCTTGTTTGAGGTAATTTAGTCATCTCTAAATTGAGTATAGTGTAATATAATTGTAAAGAAAAATATGAAAGCCATGGTGCATGATGATGATGATATAAAGATGGTGTAAAGATGAGAAATCTTAAATAGATGGTAAAATAATGCATTTTTTTTTCCTTTTTTTGTAACAAACTGAAAAATCTGCGAATCAGAAGACCGCAGAATGCAGAGAGCAACAATGTTAGTGTTTTATTGAAGACTTCAGCGGTCTGGGACTGAGCCGGGCCTGGTCACTCTGTACATACACTTGCCTTAGATAAAGACTGAATATATGTATGTCCTGTACACTGAAAGCTTGAAAGCATGCTTAGCAGTACTGCTATTCTTTTGCATAGTCCTTAATACTGTATTTCCATGGGTACGGTTGCCATGACTGTGATGCAACACAATCCAAGGGAGCCTTGTAACCTTAGTGACCAACAGCAGCTTTGACAAATCAACAGATGAGGAAGTGTAGCGTAGGGATGCCACGTGACAGCAGGAGTCTTCTGTTCTTGTTGAGCTTTAAATATTTTGACTTGGTTAAATATTAGTGAATACTCCATTGTTCATTGTCTGTGTGCAGAATATTAAACACACCTAGCACTTCAAGTTCTTCTCATGTTGGTGTTAGATGCTTTCTTAATATGCAATGTCTGGCATAAAAACACAAGGGGCTATTTGTATGCTAAAATGTTACCAACTTTAAAGACAAAAGGTTTCAGTTGTGTTAAAATAATGAATTCACACAACAAACTGGCAGCTGCTTGGCAGGTTGCAGCAGTTATTGATATTCCAGTCAACTCTGAAACATTAAATGAGCCTCAATGAATCCTGGATTTGTCATTTAGAGGATCTACAGCCTCTGAAGAGAAGTGAACGACTGAACACTTACTTTTGGTTCAAAAACATGATAAAGGAAATGCCTTTTGTACTACATATTGTTTTCAGACAGAGGCAGAAAGGCCGGGGACCCCTGTGGGGGAATAATAAGATTACTACAATCTTTTGTGGTTTTGGAAGGTAGCATAGAGGTCATGGACAATGGTTTCAGGTTTGAGTTATCATGCTTTAAGGATTTATTTTACCCTCCATTGGATGGACTTGAGATGCAGTAGTATGTTATTTAGTCACTGTTTTTGGTCTAATGATTAGAAAAATTATTTTTCTTCCAGGTTCTTTACATGTCCCATAATACCAGCTATCTCTGCAATTAGCATGAAAAATGCTTAAAAATTATCCTCTTTTTGCCCTTTACAGAGAAATCATCAATTTGGTGGCTATGTGGTGCAATTTTGAGCCATCCAGTGATCCTGTTTGTCTGGAGGCTGTAAAAGAAGCACAGCAAGAGAGTAATTTGGTCGTCTAAATTCTCTTTTTTTCATCTCTGCACCTAACAGTACCCTGAAGCCTCCTTCACATCTTTTTGTTACAGTTGTGTGTAAAAGAATATGAATGAAAGAGTGTATTTCATTTAAATGTAAGATTTTGCAGAGATTAATCACTGCGTATGGTCTGTTGTAGAGATGAATAAATTATTTAAATATGTTATTTTGTGTAATATTTTGATTAAATTACATGAGCATATAACAGTAAATAGTTTCAAGAGGATGTTGATGTACAGGGCTGTTTGGCATCAAATCACAGTGTACATGTGCTTTGGCATGAAGATACTCTGATTTTGTACAATTCCCTTTTCTCAACCAGGCTGTAATTCCCTTTTATAGGCTACACAAAACTCCAGGTTTTAGCACCCATTAGGATGGGTACTTCATGATTAAAAGGCATTAACAGGATTACTGAGCAGATGCCATATGGTTCAGGAGCTAAAATCATGCTGCCACAAGTAGGAAGCTACTGTCTACAGCAGACACTAAATCAAAAGTAAATCAGCAGTTTGAGTATGTGATTTATTCCCTCAGTTTGGAAAAAGCAGTTCAGGTTGCTCTTATATGAATGTGCACACTGAAAAGGATATGTAGATATGCAAACATGTTAAAATGAGCAATTATGAATGAATCTGCTAATGTTCTGGTGTGTAATATGTAGTGGCATCTAATGTTGAAGTTGCAGATGGTAAACAGCTGAATACCCCCACCCCACCCGCTCTTGGAAAAGATGGTTAGACCTTCTTAGAGTAAGTGTTTTGTTCATCCTGGGTTTTTAGATTAATAGTAGATGATAGGCCTAGTAATTTGATTTGAGGCATGCCACTGTTGAAAAAATCAGGTCTCAGCCAATGAAGAAACACGAACCACTGTGGATGTAAACAGCTGATTCTAAGACCAAAAAAAAATACAAAAAACAGTGTTTTCATTCAGTCTATTATATTCTATTTCTGCAATTAGTTGCTCATAAATCTTACACACTTCGAGACACTAGAGATTTTAAAAGTGACAAAATATAGACGTGACGGCAGTTTTTCTCTTCGGGCAAAGGCAAGTTTATTTATATAGTTCTAGTCATACACAGGACAACACAAAGTGCTTTACAAAGGCATAAAAAAGCAAGACACTGAAATTACAATTAAATAACAAAAAAAAAAAAAAAAAAGACATGACATTAAACGTGATTTTAAGATGCAGTAACAGAATAAAAGAC
>JAPQRP010000001.1:40114222-40124531 GCA_037367295.1 Apogon hyalosoma
CGGCAAAGCCAAGTGAAGGTCAACACGGACCCACTGAAACCAAACCACAACGGCTCTTTTCAGAGCCACACACTGCATCAAAGAACAAACTTTTAAAGTGAAAACACGTGATCTGACAGAATCCAGATACTGAAGCAGAAGTAAAATACAGATTAGGTAAATAATGAAATGAATATCAGCAGTCTGCCTTAAATACAGAAAACCTCCAGAATTAAACTGTTCTAACAGTATGTTGGTTTGATCATTCGTGTACAGCCTTAATCCTCAAACGTGACGTCTTCCTTTCATTTCTGGAACCAGGGGATTTGTTTTATGAAACTGAGTCTATTTAAAGACCAGTCAAACTCAGCCAGAGCCTTCAGCTGTCATCTGCTTCGAAAAAACAAAACCATTTTGCTGTAACATGAAAGGTTTTTGATGAATTAGTGTATTGAATTTAAATAACCCGTACAAGTTAATGGGGGGAAGATAATTTTAAACTAATCAGTTGTAGATTTGGACTAAGACCTCAAATTAACATCTCACCCTAAGATGGAAAAAAATAACCAGTGACTAAAATTGACTATAGACCAAATGCTAGCCTGTACAACCCTGACCAGACACCATCCAGTACATCTTATATTCTGAAATCAAGTACAGGATTATGTTCATGAAAAACATGTTGGAAAGCACATTTTTAAAATTGGAAAGACTTTTAATGAACCAAGTGACCTGAGGTTGAAGGCACAAGGGTTTAGGAATTTATGTATCTGAATTAGTCCAAATGGATGCGAACAAAGCTAAATTTCGTTAAATCTGGAATAAATCGTGTTATAATCCTTCATGCAAAACAGTTTGTCATTTGTAAAACTTGCATAAGTTAGTTTTTACATAAATAAAAAGGCACTGCCAAAAGCAGGTTAAAATCTAGTGACACCAGAAAATCCTAGTGTAAGTGAACAAATGTCACATTTGTAAACTTTTAATTCTACAACAAAACTCTAGTCAGTGTTTGTGCAAATGTTTCAATACATGAAAAACAGAGTTCTGCTCATTAATGAAATCTGACACTTTAAATGTTCTTTTATTAAGTGTTTGTAATAAAATGCAGTACATTCTCTGACTGCAGGTGAAGCGGTTCTTTCAGATTCGTGGGTGGCTCTTAAAAGAGCCTTTGGGTTCAGGTCTAGGACCACAGGGCTTTTACTTGGAGCTGGTGTACTTGGTCACGGCCTTGGTGCCCTCGGACACGGCGTGTTTGGCCAGCTCCCCGGGCAGCAGGAGGCGCACGGCGGTCTGGATCTCCCTGGAGGTGATGGTGGACCTCTTGTTGTAATGAGCCAGACGAGAGGCCTCAGCGGCGATGCGTTCAAAGATGTCGTTGACGAAGGAATTCATTATGCTCATGGCCTTGGAGGAGATGCCGGTGTCGGGGTGGACCTGCTTCAGGACCTTGTACACGTAGATGGCGTAGCTCTCCTTCCTGGACTTTCTCCTCTTCTTGCCGCCTTTACCGGCAGCTTTAGTCACGGCTTTCTTGGAGCCCTTCTTGGGCGCGGCCTTCGCGGGTTCAGGCATCGTTTGTTTGACAGTAAAGTCTGTCACATGCGCAGATCCACAGTTCTTATCCAAACTCCATGCAAATACAGCTGCAGTGGACCCCAGCTGTGATTGGCTCAACTGTCTAATGGGTCAGTGGGGAGGGTGGTTTAATGGGAGCATGTTGAATCTGGACACAGACTGTGCACAGAGGAAGGAAGATGTCCACATGGCGTGTGTGGAGACAGAGGACTGGAGTTTTCCCCTCAGACTGAAGTAAAGTGAACTCTGGTCTCAGAGTGTGTCCTCTCACAAACCACATACAGCCAAGTAAGGATGTGGACAGATGGTAAATGAGCAAATTCATCTTTATTTTATTTGTTCTTTATTCAGTCAAATCCAGTCAAAGGTAAAGGTATGTATGTCATCATTCACGTCAACTTCAGATAACCAGCAGATGACTAGCTCACAAAAAACTGTATTTTCTGAGTGTTTATTTAACACTGTCAGACTAAACTATATAATTTTTATAGGTTATGTTCTTATCAATGCAGATTAAATTTAAACTTAGAATAGAATTAATCTATGAGTGTTGAAATAATTGTTCCAACACATAATTCCGCAGAAATTGTGCGTGTAGCTGTAGGTCATTGCTGTTAATTTTAAGGTATTTAGGAATGTTTAGTTAATTTGGATTATTACACAAGTCAGTAGGTGTCTCTGATAAGAGCCTTTGTGTTTTCTTTTCTTTTTTCAATCCTTATTTACCAAGTATAACTAAGCATTTGTCCTAAACTCACCCCATACACATATATACACATAACCGCACAAATATTTACACACCCATATGTATGTATGGATGGATGGATGGATGGATGGATGGAGGGCCTAAAAGTCAGTTTCTTAATGATATGCAAGGATATTTTAATAAGGAAAAGGAGATGTTAAAGATAGAGATATCACATGAGATGTTTCCAAGTCACTATATCATTAAATTCAAGTACTTTCCAAGTAAAGACCGTTCTTGGCACCATATCATAAGCATAAGCACCGACTGCCTGCTTGTGTTGGTTGTTGGCGTAACAAACTGGATGTCAGCATGCCTTTGAAAATGTTGATGCATATTTTAATAGAAGCTCTACTTTCATGAATCCACTACAGATTTTTCCCCGGTGACAGAAGTAGTATTTTGAGAAACACAACTCAGTTAGCCACTTATGAGTAATGTGGAAGTGACAGCATTTGTGACCGCTCTCTGAAAATAAAGTCATAGGGTTTTTTCTCTGAAAACCATAAAAAGGTGTATTTTTCACTTTTGTCAGCTTGGTTCTGTGAGTAAGCGCTGACTAAAGAAACACAGAGAACTTTGCGCTAAAAAGTTAACAATGTTCATCAGTACCTTCAGTTTTCCAAATAAGGACTTGAATTACACTCATTGCAGTTTTCATCATGAAAATCCTGAAATGTGCTTCGAAGTATAATACATGTCATGAGATTCAATCAGCATTTGAGATCAGTCACATTTCTCACTTTTTACTTCAGACTTCTTTGCACAAGTGAAACTTTCCCCATTGCCTCTTAAGACATATACGTCACCCACATGTGTGAAAGCAGGTGATATATATCCTCAGGGGGCCTTAAATGCATCAAATATTAATTACAAACATTAATTCATTAGGCCTGAATTTTGAATGTGTGCAAATGAGTCATCAACGGAAAGTTTTAGATGATTGAGACTTCTTTGCAGTACCAACGCTGTCATCACAATAATAACACATCTCATTAGTTGTAAAGCTATAATAAGCGTAAGCTGAAGTTTTATAAACTTTTGATCTATTTTAGCCATTAGATATTAAATCAGTCCAATGTAATACAGTTTTATAAGAATAATAATCTACAGGGGTTTTTTTTCTGAACATCACATCAGTCAAGTTCAGTGGGGAGGAACTAAAAACAGTATGTTTTCATTAAATACAACTGCCCTAAATGCCAGCTTCATTTCTAAAAAAAAAAAAAAATCACATTTCCCTTCACTTGCATATGTTTGTACTGATGCCAATAAATGAATTAACTTCCATGACAGGTTAAGGCATGGGATCAGAACGAACCCCCTGCATTTTGGAGCAGATCCATAAAATGGGGCTGATCTTGGAAGAACTCCAGTTTTTTTTACATGGGGCAAAAATTTCCAAAAGCCATCTCTGTTATTCCACATTTAATCGGAATGGACTTTGCTACATAAATGTTTGAGCGCCGTCTCATCCAATATAAGGGACGTGGTGTCAAACTAATGACAATATTTGGCAAAACTGCAACAAGCAGAAGAGGTGGTAAAAGAGGCCATTGAGATCAGGAAGCGGGCCAACGAGTCCATGAACCGGGACGAGGGGGCCTATACTCTCGCGCACCTGGGACTCCATCCTCCAGAGACCATTGGAAGGTGGGGGGGCGTGGCCTGTCAGGCTGGTCACCTGATAAAAAGACACCTGATCACATGTCAGATGACACTGTGGGGAAGACTGCAGACGCAGTTGAAACATGTCAGCAACTTAAAACACTCACCCTAACTAACTTTGTTGCAAAGAATTGTGTTGTGTTGCCTTGTGTATGGATGGTGCTGTACAAACTAAACTTGGCACCTGTTAGAGTCACTTCAGCACCTTGGACAGCGAACAACTCATGTATTTATGTCTACAGAGAAAAAAGTCAGAAAGAGCTCGAAACTCTGTAGACCTGTTACATTTGTTTCTCTTACTGTCTGTGAATACAGCAACTGAACGTGAACTTGAATTAGGGCCAGACCAGTTATCATCCTTTCTGACACTGCAATTGACAGTGACTCTTTTTGGGCCATTTAGATTATTAATGTTGTGAAGTTAAAACCGTTCATACAAAACAATGTTAAAAATGTTATAGCTATGGCTTAAGGAGCGTAAAGTTAGAACCTAAACCAAAATTAAGAAAAAACAAACCAACAAAAAAAACCCCTAAGTAACTCTGACATAGGTTAAACATAGAAGGAGCAATTCCACCCCACATAACAGACTTTTGGTTAAATTTAATATTCTAACATTTAACAGTACAGGACAAAATGGATTTATGTATATGGGTCAAAACAAAGCATTAGTCATAAAGTTATTTTGAGAAGTGATGGCCAATTCAATGGCAAAATAAAAAAAATAAATAAAAAAAGAACCAACACAAGAAAGTTTGTAGTTCTAAACATATTTAGTGTGTTTTTTACTCACTGTTTGTCTCCCACAACATTATCCCTCTCTCCTACAGTGTCCATTACAATTACACGCAAATTGACAATCGCACAAATTTAGCGATTATGTCATTTAGTGACTTCTAGTGAATTTTAGGACAGCCAATAGCTACTTTCTTTACTGAGGAGTTGGCAACATTGATCTGGTGTGACCACAGACCGCAGGTGAAGAAGACAGAGCAGGAGATGAGGCGTCTGACGGTGGAGCGCAACTTGCTGCTGACGGCGCTGGAAAAGGTCGGCCCGCCATGCTCATGTGTGACATCACAGGTTTTAACCCGACCTGTTCTAACCCAGTATTCTGCTTGGTGTCCAGCAGATGGAGCAGGAGTGCAAAGAGCTGAAGAGGACAAAAACCCAGGCCATTGTGGACGTCCAGCAGAAGAGCAGCCTGAAGGAGATGCAGCTGCAGAGGAAGGCAACGGTGCTGACGGAGAATCTTGAGGTGAATGTGCCACAGCTCTGCGCCGCCCTCGTGTCTTCCAGCACCGATCCAGTGACCACCATTAGCGCCGCCAACAGACTGGAGGAGCGGGTTCTTATCCCTACGCCCCTCAAAGGCCTGAATAGCTGCTAGTGTCTAATGCTTTTGCATTTCCATTACGTAAAAGAACTGGAATCTGGCACCTGGTACTACTTTTTTACTACTGGCCTGGCTGAGGTTCCAAAATGGGTGAAGAGGTACTAAAATGTGACTTGTAAACATTGCAGACCACTGATTGGTCTGAGAGTTGTCTCTGTGTCATTGCATCATCAATGCGTGACACGCCATTAAAAAAAAAAAAAACACATTCAGAAGTTTGTTTTTTCCAATAATTTTTATTAATAATTCTTAATATACAATCTTAACTAAAACTTAATAAAAAGATACATTCACTTGACACATCTTTAAGTCAAAACTACGAAAGACAAAAGATAAACAAAAAGAAAAAAAACAACACTCAAAGGTCTGCTACACATTAAATTTAAACTCATGACATAATTGAATTGTTTTGATTAATTTATTGTTTTTCTTTTTCCAAATTTTCAATGGTGTTCCAACAATTTTCTAAATTTGTAGAAGGAGGGTATATATTTTTTGCCCAATCATTTTGTGTAAGTAATATTTTGCTAAAATAATGTTTAGATTAATTATATATTTTTCATTAGCCTATAAATTTGGATTAGTGACTTTAAGAAAAATTTCAAAGATTCAGAAGTTTACAGTAAATGTAGCAGTAGGCTAATCCATGACGACAGCCCGCAAAACGACACCATGGTCGGTTGAGAAGGTTCAGATATTTCTGTCCTTGGTGGCCGAGGAAAAAATTCAGCATGAGCTTGACGGGGCAACATGCAGCAGTCGAGTTTACTAGCGACTCTTCTGAGCAGACGTCATGGAAGTTACACGCCACATCGCTATGATGTCCAGGTACTTTAAAGTCAGTAGTATCCCGGAATGGAAACAGTCTCCAGGAATAGTACCTGGTACCCGAGTCAAGTTGAGTCAGTTCCATGTAGTGTAAACGCGGCATAAAACCACCTATAGGTTTGACATGTTTATTAACCGTTCCACCACTGATCACACCCTGATGCTTCAATAATTCAGGTAAAATACAGTTTCTCAGCTTATCAGCAGAATCATATGTCTCATTGGGATGTTCAGGGGCTCTGTTGCCAACATGGAAACACTGATCCATCAATAAAACCCATGTAATTTGACCAATGACAGTGGGCAATTTAATACTAATTTTCTGATTTGATAATCTTTTATGATATTAAATAAAGGGAAATACCTTCACCTTACTGAAAACTACAGGGAATAATATTACAATAGATGGTAATAAATTGCATATGAAAGGTTCGTTGTGAAAAAAAAAAAGTATAATTTTCACATAGAAACAGATGCAGATCTTAAAGAGTTAAATACCAGCACTAAAAAAAAACAATATACCCCATCACACTGGTGGTGTGATTTCACATCTATACTTCAGATACACAGGTTTATTTACACATTGACATTGACAGCAGTACCAATATTACTGCAGAAAAGTATGAATAGTACACAATGAAAACAGTCTGTTACAATAAAAGTACAATCATATCAATTAAATATAGGAATACTCTTATAAGTCATGAATTCTATGCCAGTAAAAATACTCAGTTATAGCAGAAGTACTTGTTTGAAGGTATGTTTGTGATCGTAGGAAATAATGGATTCAAAGAACGCCTGAGTGACACTTCTGCAGGATGAGCTGGTTCCGTACATGAAGCTGAAGTGTTTGAGGTTTTCACTGTTGAACTGTTTAGATGTGACGTGTTTGTGACATGTTTGATGGTGTTGAATGACGTGCAGGCGTATGATGAGGAGCTGCACACGGTTGTGACAAAGCTCAAGGGCACTCTGGGCATCCTGTCGCATCACATCCCCTTCAAACCAGCAGAGAAGATCCTGGGCACATGCAAACCTGACCTCTGCGACCTCCGCTGCATCCACTGCTCTGATGATCACATTTACATTTATGCATTTGGCAGATACTTTTTTCCAAAGCGACTTACAGGGGAAAGTTAACAATTAAGTGCTTTCTCTCTCTGCTTCTTTAAAATAACCACAGTGGGCCTAAGTGCTGCACAGAAGAATAAATAAAAAGCAGAATAAAATACGAGAATAGATTAAAAACATAAAACAACTGTACAATTAAAAACAACAGAATAAGAATACCAAGTAAAACACTAGAATAAACTTAATACATTCAAAATGGAATGTTTCCGAGTGCTAGGAAAGGAGGTGTTCTCTGAAGAGGTGGGTCTTCAAAAGCTTATTTGAATGGTAAAGTGATACAAATCTATTCTACCTGCAAAAAACATCCACCGTAAAATTATGACTCAATTTTGTATTTGACTTTATTCTTATAAAATTATGGGCTTTATCTCAATATTTTACGACTTTATTCTCGTAGTGACAGGTGTTTTTATTTTCTCATGTGGCTCTGATACGCTGTCGTATCAAGGGGAGTCGCAAACTGGAGATTTGTTGTTTTCACTTGGTTTCATTGACTGTACATCCCAGATGGATCCTCTGCATTTTCCTGAATTCTGCTTCTGAAATTAAATGAATCTGATCAAATACATTTAACCATATTAAGGAGTCTAACAGTGATATTTAAAATGTCATGAAAATAAAGGATCAGTTCTGAGCTCACCTGTGGTCAGAACTGTTGTTATGAAATGTGACAACAGAGTACTCGGAAAATATTGGCTTATTCTGGGGTTTCTGATGCCGAGCTGCTCCAGTGATGGAATAACCAGGATTTGCCTGGTCCTGAGAGAAGTCCACAGTGGCGTAATGAAGGTCGTCCTGCTCTTTTGGTGGTTTCGGACTGGGTGGACTCTGCAGGGACACAAATATCTTAAGCAACACATTAAACACAATGTTAAAGCTCTGAGGCATAACATTTAGTGGGACTTAGGAGGATCTAATTGCAGAAATGGAATATACTACTCATCGTTATGTTTCCATTTGAGAATGATCATGTGAAAAATTATAAGATTTGTGTTTTTGTAGAATAAGTCCTATACCTACAGAATGAATTTCCCCTCTTTTTCTGTGTTATAATAAGTGATTAATAAGTGTAATTAATAATTACACTTACACTTAATTATTAATTACACTGTAATTAATAATTAATAAGTGATTGCCTCTATAGTTTATTAAAAAAAAAAAAAAGTGATGCAATACACCTTAAAGTTATGAGGTATCTTTACTATCCCCAGGTCAGTTTGTACAGTAATGTACAGACAGCAACCAAGCAACAATCAACCAATAACAACAAATACTGACACACATTCCATATTACACGGTTCCACTCACAAGGTTGAGAGCAGCAGGAACCTGTTCAATCCGCATCATGGTATCTGTATCTACAACCTGACGGCAACAACAATTCACACCACAGGGGGTGCACTAAATAGCACCACCGCCATCAAGCATCCAGACCTGTCTGGTCCTGTGGTACAGGTTTAGTCCAGGTCCACAAGGTCAAAACCAGGTATGGTCAAGCCACTTTTGTTTATTCTATGAACGCGCATCCTGAATATGAGTAGTCATCGTAAACATTGAGGTGTTCATTAAATCTAATAAGTGAATTTTTTTTACCTGCTATTGTTTTAACTTCTTTTGATTATCTAAACCTTTGCTTAATGTCCTTTTTTTTTTTTTTTTTGGTGTAAATGTTATCCTTTTTTTATTATGGGTGTTTCTATGGAACGGGGTTAATTTTGGTGTCTGCCACTTTGCCAGCTTTTTCAGACCCGATAATAAAAAGTAAATTAAGACATATTTCCCCCCAGGATGTACCTAATGATGACCTCAGATAAATGCAAAAAAAAATTATACTCTTGCTCTGACCCATCCCAAAATTAATAAATTTTTATAAAATATTGGGGCTAAAAAATAGGGCCAAAATTAGGACATGAAAAGCTACCTGTGTGTCAGTGCATTTGATCTGAAAACATGGCTTGAAATGGTCTTATATACCACTATAAATAAAGACACTGTGTTAAATTTGATGATCCCAGTGGTTTTTCTAATCCAGACATGCGGGTTTTTCATGAATCTCAGTCTCATTCCAGGTTTCACATGTAACCCACCATGTCCACTTGTGTTACATGCAGAACCTGCCCAGTTAAACACAAATAAATCGTGACTGATTTTGCAACAGCGATCATTTTTGTTAAACACTTTAAACACTTTGCCTTGCATATTTAGTTCGAGTCCCAAAGTGTACCTCAGAGAATAAAAAGCTATTTGAAAAAATAGTAGCACGTAATTCTGTGTCCTTTATGAAAATGTGTTTTATCTTAAAAAATAATTTCTCTTTTATCTCAGTAAATATCTGTTTTTAAAATAGACCCAGAATGCTTCCGAACTTGCTTCATATCATTAGTCTACATCTGGTCTGAATTTTTAGCCCCTCTGTCCTGTTTTTAGGGACCAGTTTCATAGAAGCACCCGTATGTATTTCATTTGTGTGTTTTTCTGCCATGAATTTCCATGTGTTTGAATAATGCCATATAATAAATTCTTCACTTAAGATCTACTCTCACCTTTTCATTGCTTTGTGGTTCCACTTCAGATTCAGCTGATTTTTTGGAGGCCCTTTTTCTTCTAGAAAAAAGTAAATGGAATTAGACCAATCTTACACCTCAACTAGTCTGTTTTCACCATGTAATGAACAGTGATGTTAATGTTAAACAGAACTACTTACCTAAATAAGAAGAAGACAGCGATGAGGATTATGAGAAGGAGGATGGCAACAGTCACTCCAACTACAATGGAAGTGGATGAAGCTGAAAAGATGTGGTATTAATTAATGTAATTGTCTGAGATCAAGACCAAGATTCACTTTATTGTCCCATAATCAAGTTGAAAATGTTTTGCGCTTCTATCCTTGCTGCATCCACACAAACTTAAAGGGGTCATATTTTGCTAAACCCACTTTTATTAGTCTTTGGTTCATTTGTTTGTGTATTTGGACCCTAATA